>CBMN010751462.1:0-14765 GCA_000582825.1 Hordeum pubiflorum
GCCTACGTGACATTGAAATTCCGAAAGATCGTTTCAAGATTTGTGAAATCGAAAACCAACGATAATTAGGGTGTGTGGACCAATTGTTGAAATGCCACACACGTGGGCGTTATCATTTGGGTTCTTTTTTAAGGGTTGTTGTGGTTACATATATAGGACAAGTTGTCGTTAATGCTCCCATGGTGGTGAGGACGATGTTTGGGATGGACCTGCAGTAGATGAAGTCGGAGAGGTAAGCGAGACGACATGTCGTCTCGACGTAGAACCCGGCCGCATTGTCAAACTGTGTTGTGTGTGTAACTACGCACACAGTGAACATATAATGTAATGTGGCCATGCTCCCCGTAATCGCACACATTTCATTTATCTCAATCATTTGCCATGTAGCATACATGATTCGAGTAAAATAATCCTGTTGGAGGACCGAACTATGTGACCACTATCACACACAACTCTCTTTTATAAATCGTGTCTAATGGGTTAGTCATCACACACGTTTCACTTTCACTTTCACTTTCACACATACTCCCTCCGTAAATAAATATAAGACGTTTTAGATCACTAAAGTAGCGATCTAAACGTCTTATATTTGTTTACAGAAGAAGTACAATTTTTTTTAACGTACATAGTTAGATTGTACAATAGGTGGGCTTAATAGCATCGTTCTGCACTAGCGTCTCGTTGCGACGGGTTTAATGATGTAAACGGGCATTGAATTGGAATTTGAATAACTATGAAATCTTTGATGACTGTAGCAACTTTATCTCATATGCATGCATGCACTAAAATTCTTTAGGAGTGCACGTGAGAGATGGTGGGAAGTGTTCCACACTAGTACTATATATACAACGTTTGTCATGGATCATAACCCTAAACCTTGATCATGGACAACCCGGCCTGACGACCAGACCCGAAAAACCCAAGCTTTGGGCTCGACGTTTGGAATGGGCTCAAGCTCCAATTTTCAGCCCGATAGTGTATTCGGGTCGGGCTTGGACTTTGATTTCTCAGCATTTCAGGCCGATCTTTTGGGATTTGGGCCAGGCTTACACATATTTGTTTCCACAAAACAACGTTCGGATCGGGCTCGGGCTTGACAAAGTGGCCATTTTTGGGCTTTGGGCCGGGCTCGAGCTTGTAGTCTAGGATTCAGACTTTTTCAAGCCCAGCCAAAGACCTGGCCCGGCCCGACATATGATCAGGTTTATTTGCATCATTGCCTGCCATCGATAGTTTGATACTGACCGCGAGGAGTCGGGAAGGCAACATTGTCGGTCATTTACATATTTGCCAACGATGGATAGCAAGGATCATGTGTGGGCGTGTGGTGGATAGATTATGCTTTTTACTGTTTAGGTTGTGTTACGGTATTTCAGTTCATACCCTTTTTGTCCTGCAATTCCAGGTTCTATCCCCTCCCAAGAAATCCACCGGTTTGGAGCAAGACATGATGATCAGTTCCCTGATGATAGTTTTTTCTAACCCAAAACGGTGTTTTTCCATTAATAAAATAATATGTACAAAAGATCAGTAAGACAAAATACAACCTCTAGGTATCTAACCAATTCATGTTCTTGGTATCATGATAACTGATTTAATGCAAGTTTATTCTAAAGATTGGATGCAATCCAATCTCTTAACTGAACTAGATTCTTTTTCTTCACTCTGTGTTCAAGAAGAGTTAGCTATTTTTTCATTAGAAATTTCCAAGAATCCATACTTTCTGCTTCTCTTCTGAATATCTTACCATTTCTCTGAATCCAGATGTTCCAGCATCTTGTGATGATGATGTCAAGAGCAATTGATTGTGGAAAAGCTTCCATTGCCAGAGAAGGGTCATCAAGGAATGAAGTTCCTTTGCCAGCAATCTTGTGCATAGCCGCAGTCCCATAATAGGTGATAAGTGGTTTCTTCAGCCCCTTCATTACAAAAGACACACTCATAGCAATCTAGGTGCATATTTCTTCTCTTGAGAAGATTTCTTGTGTTAGCTCTATCATGAAGAAATAACCAAAACTGCATTTTGTGTCTTATTCTTGCAGCTCCCTTCCATAGCTGAGCATAAATTTGAGGAGCCATTGGATCTGTAACTAGTGCCTGATACATCTTTATGGATGAGTATTTTGCTCTTTCTCCAGTTGCCTTCCATTTGTCAGGATTATCTGGGTTACTATGTTCCATGATGAGGTCTTGTAGCTCATGAACTTGTTGAAAGGCTGTAGCTGATAGAGGGGTCTGGAAATGAGTGCACTGATGATAGTCCTAATATTGGACGCCAGATGCTGCACTTAAGAGTATTTGAGTTAATGTTTCGTGCCTGGTTGCGTCGGCCTTGCCCATCATGTGTATCACCGTGCCTAGGTACACATGTTGAATCGTACTCCCTCCATTTCAGTGAATAAAGTGTGCACACATATTAAAATTTAACTTTCACCATAAATTAGAGCAAACAAAAAGGGATTATATGTGATAAAAAATTATACCTTGAATTCGTTTTGAAAAGAAGTTTTCAGTGGTATGATTTGAATTCAGAAAAATATACATTGCTGATTTAATTATGGTCAAAGTTGATTTAAAAAAAAAACGTGAACACCTTATTCATTGGAATCGAGGGAGTATGACATAGGAACACCACAGTCTGACCGTCATGTCAATCTCGCCGTCACCACCGTTCAACTTGACCGAGTTCGACCAAATAACATTAGTTGTGTGGTTTGGTGAATTATATGTTCGTGAACTAACATTGTTCCGGCACGACAAGTTCCATAACTAAGAATGCAATGTGTCAGTCACATTACATCTGTTAAATTTAGGAAGATCATATCCCACATTGTGAGTTTTGTAAAGCAATGATTACTTTTTAACTGGACCATCATCCCCTCACATCCGAAGAGGCACATCTTAATCTCAAGCATTGATTTAATCAGAGGGGGTGTACTGAAGTGAAACCCAAAGTTATATTATCCCAAATAAAAACTCCACTTACATAGCAATATGTTAAAGATGAGTTCTTTGAACAGTCAAAACAAACATTATCGGCATGCTAAAATTATTGGCAGCTATCTCTCCTTTTGGGGTATGCTATGCTGGCTCCAACATTGCCGCAATGGCCATTCCACTTTTCCTCTTCGGTCTTCACCCTCCCCGCTCTTCCATTACTTCCCCGCTAAAACAAACAGTGCGACAAGAAATAACAATGATGGAAGGGGAGAGCCGTGGCAAGAGGGCGAGTGCCGAGGAGGTGAAGGCGGAGTCAGAGAAAGGGGAGGCGACGATGCAGGACGGAGGCGAAGCAGGGGATGCGTTGGTGGCGACGGAATCCATGGCACCGTCGCAGATCGACGTGAGGATGGACGTGACACTCCTCCACTGCCATGGCTGCCTCCTCCCCCTCAAGCCCCCCGTGTTCAAGGTGATCGCTCCTCTCTTAAAACAAACTTGCAAGTGAGAAGTTGATGAGTTGGGTGTTGTTCCGTTTACTGTCCGCAGTGCGATGCCGTAGGGCACGTAGTGTGCTACTACTGCCGTGCCGGGCACCGCGCCCTCTGCAGCCGTGCCAACACCCATTGCGGCCAACTGGACAAGGTGGTCGGTGCCGCCAAGGTGCCCTGCCCCTACAAGGCGTTCGGCTGCGAGCGCTACGTGGTGTTCCACGAGGCCGCGGACCACCAGCGCGTGTGCCAGTACGTGCTCTGCTCCTGCCCAGAGTCCGGATGCGCCTTCGTGGGCTCCCGCGCAATGCTGGTCGACCACTTCGCCGCCGACCACCAGCGCCCCGCCGTCACGGTCCGCTACGGCCGGTCTTGGAACATGAGCTTCTCCCTGTCGCACGGTTGGCACGTGCTCGTCGGGGAGGAGGACTGCAGCGTGTTCCTCGTCTCCCTCCGCCCGCTCAGCGCGGGCACCGCCGTGTCGCTGATGTGTGTCAGGCCGGACGGCGAGGCCCAGGCGGGCCCCCGGTTCTGGTGCAAGCTCTCCATGGAGCGCCGTGGCGGCGACAAGGAGTACAACCTGGTCCTCATGGCCTCGCCGGTGATCAGCAACGCGCTGTCCACGGGCGCGCCGGCGACGGGCCAGGGGATGTTCTTGGTGGTGCCCCAGGAGCTGCTTTCCGGCGACACACTCACGATCAGCGTCCGGATCGATCTGATCCCACCTGCCGCCGTCGCTCCCAAGTCAACTACTACACCGCAGGCCAGGGCGCCGAGGAGGATGCAGTGAAGTATGTCTCTGATCTCGTTCATGTTATGGATGATCAATATGATTACTGCATGCTAAGCTAGATGATTAGTATGAATGTATGATTAGAAACTAGAAAACCTACTAGATCATGGACTCACGCTGCAAGTCTAAACCACACATGTACAACCTAATCAATCAAGATTATGGTGACAAGTTCAGTAGTAATGCAGCTAAGCAGGGAAGGATTAACTACTGGCTATGGATGATCATTATGAATGTATGATATTCTGGCATCTGATGGTTAAGCTGTTTAGGCAATATCAGTACTAGATCAGTTTTGACTTAGTAGTAATGCAGCTAAGCAATCGTAGCAGTAATATGTAGTTAAGCAAGGGTAGGAATGCTTCACCCTTTGTTCTGAACAAATCGCCTAAATAGTAGTAATGCAGCTAATGGTTTGTATTTGATCTGAGTGAAATGCAACCAATTGAAGTTAATCTGAAGATCCTGCACCAAAATTTATTCTGTTCTTTATAACCTGCAGCAGAGTATGTATGGCAAATTATACATTTTGTGAACCGTATTGTTCATGTTCAGATAATTCAAAAAAAAATCACATGAAAGGAGCTAGATTGGCATGAATAAGATGCATGTAGATGTATCCTTCTTAAAAACCAACAGCATTTTTTTTCATTTTTCTATCTGATATAATTCTCTTTTTCTTTTCTGTGTGCAAGCTTGGACCTGATGCTCAAAGAACCTTAAAGTTCAACCGAAGATGAAATTGTGGACAGAGTCACATTTCAAAGTGTTTTCCCCCCTCTCGGGGACGGGTCAAGTTGTGTGTTATTGTGCATCAAACTGGTGACAGGGGAACATGCTTCTTGAAAGTTTGTATTCATGCTTCACATAAATCCTGGTGTGTTTTGATGTAAACCTTTTGGTACTTGGTGATTTGAAACTTTTATTTTTAATAAAATGGCTATGCACATCACATGATGCAGACGCCGTGGTTATCCCCTTTCCGAAAAAAATGATCAACAACAGTTGTGTCCAGCATAGCGTCAGATATAAGTTTCGACCTTTATTGTGAACACAAGTAAAATGTAGCTTTCACATACCAAACCATAAGACTTTTCTGAAACAAATAATCACAATGCAGCGGGCCTCACAAATTCAGTCCATTAGTTGCAACCTCCAACCTGTTGGTTACATCACAGGTCGCTGCAAATTTCAGCCACTTAGTTTCTCAAGTCTCAAACCGCAGAGGCTTTATGGCGCCTTTCTCAAGTTTATTGAAAATACCATCTGATAATGCGCATCCAAAACAGGTTAGCGATCTATTTGTGACAATTAACTGGAAGCAACAGCTTGGAGAGAGATTCTATTGCAGAAATGGAGATGCAAATCAAGAGCAGTTTAAGCAAATAGTCACCCACATTGTATGGAACAGAAAGATGGTTGTCATCTGCCTACATTATGAAACCTACCTTTCTCCTCAAGTAAATAAAAAGATTCCCCCAGTTTCTTACAGCCTCTAAAAGCTTAAAGATGCCTGACAAGCAAAAATTTCTTAGCTGCCTCATGTTTCTGAATTATCACTTCATCGGAAAAAAAATTAGTGAATGATCACTTCATGAACAGGAGAGCATGTATAACAAAGTTAGACTTACCTTTTCCAACGGAAAAGCACTGGTGTTTCCAAAGATTTTTTTGGAATGGCCTCAATGATGTTGAATTGTCAGAAATTATAGGAAAAATAAATAATGCAAGCATGTACAAGCCCTGCTACCCATACATGGTTAACTGAGCTTCATAACGTCAAGAGATACCCAAGTGAGGAACAACACACATAGGTAAAACCTTAATACCTTAACTTCACAAGATACCCAAGTTGTCCAGGACAAAACCAAACATAGTTCTGAGATAGACGCTGCAGCGCGAGCAGCCAGCACGCATAAAAAAATTGATCCCTAAAAATGCGACGACAGTGGTTTATTATCGACACGGGAAGCAAACTAGACCAACAACATCAAAATATTTTCATGGGGGATCATATCCAGAAGAGAGGGTTTTTTAAGATTCTGCATTGCTTGCTGAGGCACTTTATTCTTCTGCCGGCTCCAGCATTCAGGGCCTCTTGTGATTGACTGCCAGATCTATAACAGCTTTCTACTGCCCTTTTCAAGCCTAGGACTTCTCCTAGGTTTTTCTGTATGGTAATTCTTCTTCTTCCTAGGACGTCTCCCGTACTTCCTCAGCAGCATTCCATTACCTCCTTCAAATGTCAGAGCCTTTGGAGTCATCAAAATGGGACCTGCAGTGCGGACAACTTATCTCTATCATGCTGTCTTTGTTAATTCAAAATAGGGATTGATGTTGCAATGTTTGGTTGATATGCAACATTTTCATGATAACCACACAGCTTAACAAAGAATGTGATAGAGAAGAATGTAATTACTTGGGAATGGTACTGCTGTTGGAGGGGAATTCTGTGTTGCAGTGGTACCAAGAGCCCCTTTTTCCGCAACCGAGAACGGTGTGGTACTTGTCATATAATTTGTGGACCTAGTAGAGGGCCGTTTTTCAATCTGGTCCGGCTGTAATGAGGGATTAGCCTTCGGATCGGCCAAAGTTGGGCCTGCAGCAATATAACAACTTATCTCTATCATGGTGCCACTGTTAATTGAAAACAGGGATTGATGTTGCAATGTATTTTTGACACACATGCCACTGTATTGATGATAAATACACATACACACAACTTGACAGAAAATGGCTTAGAGAAGAAAAAATGTAATTACTTGGGAATGGCACTGCCATTGGAGGGCAATTCTGCGTTGCAGTTGTATCAAGAGGCCCTTCCTTCTTAAACATGGACCATGTGGTAGCTTGCATAGTATTTCCGGACTCGCCAGCCTCTTGCCTTACATCAGCAGCTTCTACGAACACCTCCTGCCTATCAAGCATCATCTCTGGGGGCTGACTCGCAATGTGACCCTGTTCAACATTCTCATCGTCGCTGCTCAAGTCAATAATGTCATCAATCACGTCGATGAAGTCTATTATTGCCATTGTGCTGTCTGGGATAGGCAAACTGTGTAAGTAATGAATAAGGACATTCATGCATCGGTATTAAAGGTAAGCAACTAAGCACATATATGTCCCTTACTGATTGTTAATACTTTAGGCTCTCTAACTTAGCTTCTAGCACCGCATGCAAAACAAAAATAAGAACACAATGTACCATTGCCTACAAATCTAGCTACCGACGCGATTTAAATACGGCTAATGATAAACATTTTCCTACTAGTTTACTACTAATTCCAAAACCTTTGGTTTTGCGAACTCTTGCCCCTGCTTTTTTCCCGAATATCCGATGAATTTTAGGGTGTAAATGAGGATGTCAACTCCTTGCTATACACTTTACGCAAAAAAAGTGTTGTTATACACAAATAAAAATATTTTAGAGAGTTTCAAATATGTCGTCATCTACCAGAGAGTTTCAAATTAATCTGGTAATGATGTTCTTGTTCTTGGGTTGAAAATAAAACAGTGATGTTTAAAAAGCTGATTGTTGTACTGGGATCTTCCAAGTGGATGATAATGATGAGAAACCATACAAAAAACACGTGAAATGGATTAAATAGGAAACTACCAGAAAGATGCAGGTTTAGTCTCAAAGAAATCATCCAACAGGAACGAATAACCAACAGATGAGATGCAGGAAACCTTACTCGCTCCACCGCCTCCGGACTAAAACCTGGCTTGCCTGCTTCGTCTGTTAGGCCAGTGCGCTTCAACGGAAGAGGAGGGGGAGAATATGTGCGGTCATGTGGGAAGAAGAGGTGGCCGTCCCTGTTCTAGGAAAGAGGAGTCGTCAAGTGAATTGTGAGACTCTTGGGAGAAGAGAGGGCACCATGATGGAGTGGGGAAAAGGCAAACCAATGAGCTGTCTCGGATGGCAAAACTTCAATTAGAGTTCACTTTTTTTTCTTCAAAATTCTGATTTGACCAACCATTAATACCTTTACAAACTTTAAAATTCAAGCTTAACACACACTTAAGTTAGTTGTTAGTCAAACATTACTTTTACAATATGCCGTCGTCTTTATCTATATAAAATAATTTTATTATATATTTAAAACATATGATGGCTTAATCCAAATAAAGATATGCATACCATAAAACTAAGTGCTGTGAGAATAATTAATTGTACCGAGGGTCTTACCTATATTCACGCGTATGGCCATTGTTTCTTTGGTATGTCGGGGTCTCTTAATGATATCAATGTCCTGCAGCAACGGTCTCATCTATTTTCTCGGGTAGCTAGTGGCAAAACTCCGGCTTGCAACTATACCGTCAATGACCATGACTATACCATGGGTTATTATCTGACCGACGGTATTTATCCTTCATGGTCAACATTTGTGAAGATCATTAGTAACCCCAAAACCAAGAAACACAAAAGATTTGCCGAAGCACAAGAAGCTTGCTGAAAGGATATTGAGAGGGCATTAGGTGTGTTGCAAGCTCGGTTCGCCATTGTTCGAGGTCCTTCTCGCTTCTGGATAAGACATCCCTCAAAAACATCATAACTGCTTGTGTAATTTTATTGAACATGATCATCAAGAATGAGAGCGATTTAGGCTTGAGTTTTATTATGACAATGTTGGTAGCCGTGTGAAGCCTCTCAGGGACGCAGATGAGATCACCGCATTTCTTGACACCTATCGGAAGATCGAGAACCGTGCTTCACACTTCCAACTCCAGGAAGATCTTATTGAGCATCATTGGCAACTCAATGGGAGATAAACTCCCATTTTTATTTAATAAATTTCATATGTATTTGTGCGTGAATTGAACAATTTGTTGTTGTAATAATTATTGAAGACAATTGTTGAATTGTGAATTGCCTTACGGACCATTTATATTCATATGTTAATTTATGTTATGATTGTATTCGGTTCACATTGTTGAAAATCAAGAATTTACAACGCTATGAAAAATTTGTGGTACTGCGAGGCCTCCGGTGCAGAACAGATCGCGTAGAGTTGTCCCGCAAATGTTTTGGACAAGCTTACGGGGTCTGTTCCGCCGGAGGCCTCGCGGTACCGCATTCTTTATAGAATGTCCGTAAACATTTTTTATGGGACACGACTTTACCGGATCTGCTAGATATGCTCTTAATCCTAGTGATCCGCACTTGACTTACCGGCTAGTGCCGTTAGCCACGGCTGGCTATCAGTTGCTTTATGTTGTCGTGGGCTGCATTTTTTGTATCGGTGTACGTAAAAGCCGAACAACTGACAAAAGACACTCGGCGTACACTCATATGCCGACGAACTACACACCGAATCCTTGACGTCGAGCACATGACCCACCGTACTCCGAGATGGAATGATCCTTCGCCGGGTGGTTTGTGCACTCAGTGCCACACATTTTTCCTGACTAGCTAGTCCAAACATGGGAAATCGACAAAAGTTCGAGACAGCCAATCCAAGCTCAAGGTGATCAACAATAGCCCAAAGCAATTATTGGTTGACAAGTTAAAAGAGAAGAGAGAGAAAAATATGCAAAGTTGGCAAACATGGAAGAAGCAAATTAGTCCAAGACTAGAAGAGGCCAAAATAGCCAAAGCCCATCAAGGTGGAGGGATGAGACAATTGGCTCACCATAGACTTTCAACCCTTCACCTTTGATCAGTCCAGCATGGATTGGACCAAGTTTTACCATCATATTCTTCCCATGTAACACCACCGTGGGTAGGCTTGGTAATTTGTCATGAACCTCAAGCTTATATCATTAGTCCCCTACGGGCATGTACTCCATCCACTCACACATGAATAAACTAGGGGGGCTAGAGTTGAGTCCAAATAGCCGAGAATAACTTGGATCGGCGTCGAGGAAGAGAAATTCTGATAGGGTGTTGAAGTAATCGAGAACGGCTCGACTCCATGAAAAACCTCCCTCGACGCCCTCATAACTTACAAATAGGTCGTGCTCCGTCAAGATGATTTAACATATTAAAAAAACATAGTTGTGTCAATATTATAGACATACGCCGACCTTTCCTATAAGTGTGCCTAATACGTTTTCTTTTCACCACAACAACATTGCAATCTATAGTGGTGAATCCTCACCAAGTGTAAGCCGTGAACCGATGAAGCTGGATGGCCTGATCTAAACAAGTTTCGCCCAAATTAAAAAAAACAAGTAAAGTAAAGGGCGTTGCGGGTAAATGCCTTTACTAGCTTGGATTCACATAGATCATTGATGCCGCACGCCCTTACCAACTCTAAAGTCATTCGAATCCTCGATGTCATAGTGCACGTCGCCATCACCAAGCTAGGAGCCGTGCATATCGTTGATGCCACGACGCTACTTGCCTTTGCCAAGCTCGGAGCCACGGGATTCCTTGAGACAATGGCACCACTCACCTACACCAAAGCTTGGAGTCACGCGGAATTTTATCAGACTACTATACTAATCCCCTATTGTCACGAGTCTTCGATGTAGCCTTTCATGCCTCCTTGCAATGTGCCTCCTCTTTGGCCGACCTTCGGTGCATTGAGTCCTAGTGTCGTAGGACTAAGAAGTGACAAAAATACCAAATCATAGCATAAACATAGTATAACATAAACATACCATGGATTCCGTATGAAGCACACACGTGGTCTGTGAGGACTACTCACACATCGTGGTTAGATCGCAAACAAGAGGCACCGCAAAAAGGTTTCTTTAAGATGAATGAATAAACTGTCTTATTATCTCTTCGATCATGAAAGAATTTCAGTTACATGAATAAAAATATGGAGAGATTGCTATGGTGGTGGTGCAGATGTTGTCTCTAGATGAGGAACTTGGAGGTTAAAGCAAAGCGTTAGAGGATCCTCTAGTGCGACTGTCCTCCCTCTCCTTTTTATAGTGCAAACTCTCTAGAATAGGCTTCGGGGTTGCAACACCTCAAATTCGAATGGGCCCTTCAGAATGTTCCTTGGTTTCCTGGGTGTCATGGGACCGCCGCACGGTTGTACCGTTGCTTGGCTAGGCATTTGGAAAGGTTGCAACGGCATTTTGTACATGGAAACGATCTTCTCAATTTGTATATCTTGTATATTCATATGGATTTCCCTCCTTATGTACATGTCAACAACAACTTGACAAAACAAGAAGATATACACTTGCCCGTTTTGCATTTATCATGATTAGTTGGCAACATGAAGTGATTATTATAGATAATACTCCTATATGAGAATAGTAGGTTTAAATTAAGAAAAAGATGGGTGTAAAATAAATTCATTAATGGCCTCGCAAATGCTTTGGTGATCCGACTCAGGTGTCATGACGAGTGGGAGCGGGCGTCTTGGAGAATGTTTAGACGCCTCACTCCCGGAGGACATGATCTTTCCCTTATGTCTCGGTGCCGCAAGCCTATCGATGCCCTAGATGCATCCGACCTCAAATGCTGCTACTACCTTGGACTGGTTGATGCTCCCTTTGCCGATTTATTCTAGGATAGCTTTGTCTCCTCGAAGGTTCGATTCTTCGGCTGCTCTCTCAATCCAATTCCATTATTCTGCCCCACTAGGGCATTAGACGGTCGATAGTGGGAGTAACTTCAAAAGTAACAGAGAGTCCAACTCAGCTAATTTACCTATGTAGCAAAGGGTTAGTGAGGAGAGAGGTAAATTGAGTAATTTAGCTAGTTACCGTAACATCACATATCCCAATACAATATGAGTCTATAATCTAATAAATGTTATACTACCCAGTATCCACAATGATAATAGTAACATAGCCTAGGATCATGTGTATGTTACCCTCCACTATGACTACGTGTTTGCGCACTACCATCTATCCAAAAATATGCCTTTGCTTTTAGTTCTCTCCTGGATTTGCTCTGACTTCGATCACCTATTTGATTAACAAAATACTAGAAATTACATGGCACACAAAATATATAATGCTGTATATGAATGGTTTATTATGAGTCTATACGACTCATATTTTGTTGGTCACAAAGATAAGCTCAAAGTACGAGGCAGCTGTGTACTCAAGTTTTAAGCCCGCACTTGGAGCTGCGCGCTAGTTAATGCATACGGCTGGATCGGTTGGCTGATCAGCGCGCGAGCGCACGCGCGTAGTAATTGTGTGGAGCAATCAAGTCCCCACGAAGTGTTTTCTACCGTGCTCACACAGCACATCGTCTACCTCATTGGCTTCCACGTACTGCGTTCATAAATAAAGAATAAAATCATAATAATAAGTTGAGCCGTGCTCCATTTTCTGCTTCGACTCCCACAACGATGGAGAACGGTGCAAACTGCCAAGTGAGTGCGCCGACGATGGAGAACGGCGGCGAGCCGAGCAACAAGAAATCGAGGTTGCAGGAGCCCATGGTGGTGAAGCATGAACGGGTGGAGAGGAGGGAGAGCCAAGGCGGCGAAGGTGCACTTGTGGAGGTAGAGGAAGCCATGCAGGTTCCATGGGTGGCCGCGGAGGTGAACCCACTCTTCTATCTCTGCTTTGCATGCCAACTCCCCCTCAGGCCTCCTGTGCACCAGGTAATGCATGCCCAGCTAGTTGGCGATTCTTCTCCATCACTATCGCTGTCATCATGAACCAATAGCTTAAATTTGTGAGTGATTGCGTGCAGTGCGAGGGCGGCCACAGGGTGTGCGGCAGGTGCCATGGCGACCGCTGCACGTCGTGCGACCCGCCGGCGGCTTACAGTCCCTTCCCCTTCATGGACGACGCGCTGGGCGCCTTGCTGCTGCCGTGCTGCTACAAGGCGGACGGCTGCGGGAGGAAGCTCAGGTACCACGAGGTCGCCGACCACGCGCTTCAGTGCGCCTTCGCGCCCTGCCACTGCCCGGGGCACGGCTGCAGCATGTGGGCCTCCCCGCCGGCCCTCCTCGACCACATCGCCGCCGCCCACTCCTGGCCCGTCACGGAGGTCAGCTACGGGAGCCCGTTCAGGATCGCCGTGCCGGCGCCGTGGCGCGGCACGCACCTTCTCGTCGAGCGGAACGACCCGCGCCTGTTCCTCGTGACCCTATCCGAGTTCTGCGACGCCGCCGCTGTCTCGGTGGTGTGCGTGCGTGAGGGCACGGCGGCGGCGGCGCCCCGCTTCAGGTCCACGGTCTGGGCTGAGGTTGCCAGCAACACCGAGGAAAAATTGTTTCGTCGTCAGTCCACGGTGCCGAGCAGCAGCAGCGGCAATCTGCTTCCCGGTGGAAGGCCGCCGGTGTGCCTCCTGGTGCCACCGGACTTTGGGAGCGAGAGCGAAGACCTCTTCCTCGGTGTTCGCATTGACAAGCTCTGATCCATCATCGACGGCGCCAAGTCTTATTACTAAATCCATCAGTGGCTTTCGTTTATCCTACTAAATGAACGTTCACATGTTTAATTAGCACTGGTAGAAAATGTCAGGTCACCAGCTGCTAGGCACCATCGAGATGCATGTCTTCTGGGTTGCATTTTCGGACGGAACCGGTGATTAACAAGTTTTATTGCTTTTGGGTTGGCGTTGAAGGATGTGAGTGTGCTTTTTTTCTTGCAAAAACTTTCAATCTATTCATCTTTAATGTAATAGCACAACGAACGCTAAAAATAATAAAATTACATCCAGATCCGTAGACAACCTAGCGATGACTATAAGAACTGAAGCGAGCCGAAGGCGCGCCGCTGTTATCGCCCCTCCCTTGCTGGAGTGGGGCAAACCTTGTTGTAGTAGACAATCGGGAAGTCATCGTGCTAAGGCCCCATAGAACCAACGCACCAGAACAACAACCGCCACCTATGGAGAGTGGAGATCAGAAGGATCCAACCTGAAGACACAAGAACATGGACGAACGACGAACAAATCCGAGCAAATTCACCAAAGACAGATATGCCGGAGACACACCTTCACACGTCCACCGACGATGCTAGACGCATCAACGGAACGGGGAGTAGACGGGAAGATCTTTATTCCATCTCCAGGGAGCCGTCACCGTCTCGCTTTCCTGAGCAGAACACAAACCCTAACAAAACTCAAAAAAAAATCTAAAAACGGAGCCCTCCCATCGGCAAGGGCCGGAATCCACTCCGCTTCCATGGCCCTAGGGCCACCGCAGACAGGGTGGACCGACGATGGTGCCGGCAGGAGGCAGATGAACCCTAGCTTTTTGGGAGGCGGCGTCTGGCTAGATGAGCTGCAGACCAAGTCACGTTGTAGGCTTTCTTTTCAATATGATGTGTTTTTAATCAATGTGTTGACCACTAATGGACCTCCATCATGAAAATGTAGTGAGATGAGTGGTGTCCAAAAGAATCTCATTGTCATTGGCGATGAAGATAATACGGCGCTTTTACACATGTCCAGCCCCGGATATGTAAAAAATTCTGCATATGTATTTTTGTTGATAAACAAGATGATTACAATACAGTATAGATCTAAGACTACTCATAGTGGAAGTAACGTAGGTAGTAACATAGATGCTGCCTAAGTAAAAAATACGATGTGACAGCTAATTAATGAAAAGATAAAGAAATTGAATAATATAACTAGTTACTCATACTATGAGTAACATAACACA
>CBMN010751476.1:0-11295 GCA_000582825.1 Hordeum pubiflorum
TCATTTTGCATCCTTCAATTCTTTATATCATCCTTTCATTTCAGAGTTCTTTCCGGAGGTCCTCATGGTGGTTCTTCAAGTATTTAATTCCATCCCGAAGTGTTCTTCAATATTCATGGTGATTTCAATATTTTTATCCATCATAAAGATTCTGGGAGAAGCTGGGAAGATTATGGTAAAAGAACTGGGCCCAAGTGTTCAAGCTCAATGAGACTTGGACAGGAATCAATCTATATAGTTCATCCCCACTACCATATTTCTCTTGACATGCAGCCTATCCACATCAGCACACTTGCCACATCAACATCCCTTTATTCACTTACTTATGGGACCAATCACCACAACATCTCTGTCACATAAGCGTCAGTTACTTGCTAGGGACCCACCACAACCTAGCCTCACGAACGTCTCTCTCCCTGATTCAACTCTTTGCAAAGTCAACGCATCAAATGCTCCCCCGTACAGAGAAATTGTCCCCTTTCTGTAGTAGCTCACGGCGGTGGGGATTCATCTCTGCCTTTGGAGCTCCTCCGGCACAACCGCTGGCCCGGGTCGCGTCCGCGGCTCACAGAGAGTCCCTCTTGCCCTGCATAGGTGGCTGGTCGGATCGAGGTTGGGCCCCCCACTGCGGCGCCGCCGGCTACCTTGCCTCCTCATCTGCCCCGGCAGCAATGGCCGCGCCCGCCTCTTCTGGTGCTACCGGCTTATTCCTCTCCTCCTCCGCTCCTGTCAATGTCCTTGGTGGCCTCCATCGAGCCCTACTTCATCCGCGACATTGTACTGCAGCAATGGTGGCGTTTTTGGGAAGCGACATTGTAGTGCGGCAATGGTGTTTTTGTGGGGAAGCTGGCCACCTGCATCTGTGGAGGAAGTTCTGCTCCTTTCAATAGGTGACCCTTGATTTGCGGGCAACAACGTCAAACCATCGAATACGGCGGCGAATCTCTGTGGTTCAAGGTTCTGTACTTCCTTCTTCTCTATTTTATTCGATTATTAGTATTTCTTTCTTATACACAAAAGGTTACACGAATCACACACAACACAACCCACTACTTACTTCAGGCCCTCTGCAGCCCATTGTTTCCATCGGCCCACACTGTTTATCTTCCCCGGTTTCCAGCCTACTTCAGAATACACAACAACCTCCCTCATCTACGGTCTGCAGCCCATTTGCCTCCAAAAAAAAATAAAAAAAATCTACGGTTGCAGTAGGTACCCATTAATTGACGTTTGGCACTCCCTCTCCTAATAATATCCGAGATGACGCTCCACTTCTTCTCCCCACGATCTCCACATGTAACCGATAGATTGCTGTTTAAAGTCTGTGCCTCGCCTCACCTTATTTGCCATGGTCCTCCAGCACTGGTGGGTGTCTCCTACACCACTCCTACTGCAGCCGCCGGTCAGCAACTCCCTCCCATTTCCTCCAAATTCCCTATGACATGTTGCTGCTTGCATAAAAAAATTGCATTTTCTCAGGTGGTGCCTGCTGGACGACGCCCAAGTAGTCATCTTCGTTGCTCTTAAATCACAGCATACATAGAGATTTCAGGCATCTACTGGTATAATCTTCCCAAGGTTCTCTCGGTTGCTAAATTTGAATTTATGTTTGCTTAATTTAAATCTGAATTTAATTTTGCTCCATTGAATAGTAACCATTCATTGCAATTCTTTATACGAGAGGACTAAACACAAAGGCCTTGCAGCATTGCCCATACTTCATTCTCCACTCTATTGTTTTGTTCCAGACGCCCTCAATTTGTGCACAGGGATGCCTCCATGATCCTCCATACTACAACCATGAACGGAAGGCCCCGACATACCACAACCATGAACTGAAGGCCCACCAACCATCTTGCACTGCACTACAAGTCAAGCTGCAGCCGCTTTTTCCCTCTCTTATTTCTCCGATTTCTTTCATTTGCAACATCTCTCTGTGACGACTTCCACTCTGTGTGTGTGTGCGCGCGCGCTTTTTGCAGGCGTTTACACAAATTGGTTGGTCTGACGACTTGGTCTATCCCATGACGGGGAAGCTGTGCATCCAAATAATTACATCATAATCCACCATGCCCACTGCTCAAGTCGTCTTCCCCAATGCCAATCTTTAGATGTCGGCTCGCCATTGTTAGCCTCCTTTATTTTCCCAATATGTGTGAGCTTATTTGTTTTTTTTCAGGTACCGCTCCTGTTGCAAAGTTGTTAAACGTCCTGTCAGCAGGGGTTATTAGTTTTTCAGTTGCTGCAAAGTTGATGATTTTTCATTGTTGCGTAGGACTCTTGATGATCAAATTGGTACACAAGCTCCCGTATTTGAAATTTTTTTGTTTTCATTCTCCTGCATATTTTGTTAGTATCCATACTTATTTAGAGGGCATACGGATTCCGCTGGATTGTATTTGTTACAGTCAAAAGCTACAACACAGTTGTTGTGCTGATCGCAAGTTTATTTCCATATTTGCTCAGATCCCATCTGTCTCAGTACAAGTATGCTGGAGGATTTCCACTGACGGCAAGGATCTTGGACGATTTGGTGAGTATTTTTGCTGCTCCTGTTAACACAAATTCCCTACAGGGTGCCTCAAATATGGTTGTTGGCACCCTGTTCTGGTACATACGACAGTCCTGACCCGTCCTCCTGTTTGATCATACGTTCAATCGTGTTTTTCTTTTCGTATTCTGTTTAGATTTAATTGCTGAACTCAACATGTTTTTTGACATATATGCATGGATGAGTTGATTGGCTCAGTTTACTAATATTTCATATGGAAAGGAGCATCATTGGTGGTTCAGGTTGCTATTCATGTCACATTGTCTGTAATACATGAGTTAAATCACACTAAATGCAATTGGTTTTGTTATCTTGGCCGGAGTTGCACACTGAGATTTTCCCTACTTCCATCTTCCACGGATTCAGGGAACTATTCATTGAAACTTGGAGCAGTGCAATGGATTTTCCAGAATGTCCATATAATAATCCATATTTTATTGGGTTCCGTGGCATATGTTTTTTTAACATTTTGATTAGTAGTCGGACATTATCTCATGGATAATCATCACATTTTTCGTGTGCTATCACTAATAGCCATAGTTTTAAATAGCCCGCTATAGTCTCGCTATAGCCTTTTCAGCAGGATACCGCTAAATGGTCTCATGTACAAAATGCCAGCTATAGCCTTTTTGGAGGTCCGCCGCTATTTGCCACAGCCCGCTATTTAAAACATTGCTAATAGCTAACATGTTGCACTTTAGTTTTGTCAAAAGTAAGGGATGCTAAATAGAAAAGTCACTTGCTATTCTTTGCCTGTTTTACCTTTGCTCATAAACCATTTTCTTATGTTACACATATCTATGTAATAATTGATTATTAAAAATGTTCCGCAGCAACGCGCGGGGCATCATCTCGTTAATCTAATAGAGATGGAAGGGAGGAGTGCATTGATCAACAAATCCATGCGTGACATTTTGATCCAGGGGACGGTGTCGAGTTCTCAACGGTCGAGAGACCTGCACTAAAAATTGCTGTTGGGGTCCATTCTCGCCCCCTACCCCTCCCGCGTCGCCCCGCGTGCGACGGGGAGGGCGACCACGCCGCCGCCGCCAGTAGCCTCCTCCACGCCAATGAGGGACGGGGCGGCCGCGGAGGGATGTGGCGCTGGCACCGGGCGCAGCAGCATGGCGGCTCTCCGTCGCAGTCTAGGCGGCGGCGGAACGTGGGTCGTGTGCCGAGCGGCGCTGTGGTGGAGTGGCATGCCCATGGGGGTGGCTCGCCTCGTATTCGATCTGATTCGGGCGGGCGAGTTGCCTGGCGGGCGGTGCGGGCTGGAGCTGGCCAGGACGACGGGGCGGCGACCCCGGAGCGGTGGTGCGGAGCGGCACGCTCGGCCACGACATCCCGCTGTGGAGGCGGGCGACTGTAGCTTGGCGGCGCTAGGCGGCCGCGTGCGATGGCGTGCACGGCGGATCTGGCGCCCTCGGCGGCGTGGCCGCGTTCGGCGGTGGTCGACGGCCCCGGTGCTTCCCCCATTTGGCGTCGTTCATCCCTGGCCAGGCGGTGCTTCTGGCGCCGTGGATCTGGTGGTGCGCCACCTTCTCGGGCCGGTTGGGCGGGTGGCGAGCCCCTGTCCCGCGTGGGGGTCGTTCGTGCCAAGGTGGTGAGCAGCGGTGGTCTTGTCGATGGGGTGGTGGATGCTGGGGCAGCGGCCCCAGGCGGTGGTGCAGTGCGCTGCAATGGGCTGGTACGCCGGGGCGGCGGCCTCGGAAGCAGCGTGGTGGCGGTGGCTCCGGGAGGAGGAGCAGCGGTTCAGCGTTGTCTGGGTGGTGACCAGTGCTGCGGGGCGGCATGGTTGGTCCTGGTGTCGTACTGCTGGCCGTGTGGGCGGCAGTGGCATGGCCGGCGGATCTGGATCGTTGGTGGTGGTGGTGTGCCGTGCGTCGGCTTGTACTCGCCTTCGTCGTATTGTTGTGGCTTGATCGGCAGGCTCAGCCCGTGGGGGCTGTTGGTGTGGCCGGCCTTTTTCCGGAGGTTTGGTGGGGTTGGTGTGGGTGGCTCTGGGCGAAAGCTTCAGTCTTCGACGGGGGTCGATGCTAGCGGCGACGGTGCCCATGGGCGTCACTTTCCTTCTTGAAGGTGTCTCCGTAGAGCTTGCCCACACATCTCCGGGCTGTGGGCATGTTGGCGGTGGAGTTCGAGTTAGCGATGTCGGCATGGTCGTGGGGTTTTTGCACGATTGCCTGGTAATCAATCGCGTGGTCGGGTTTTTTGCATGGTTGTCCCTTAATCAATCATGTGGTCGGGGTTTTTACACGGTTGTCCTTTAATCAATCGTGTGGTGTGTGGTTTTCGGCCTAGTTTTCCTTATAAACTGGGCCACTCTGTACGGTTCTTGGGTCTGGCTTTTCCTTATAAACTGGCCCAATTCTCTTCTTCTTTAATGCAATGTGGGAACTCCCCACCCCCTTTGAGGTGTCCTAAAAAAAAAAGTTCTCAACGGTCGGTTTCCGCATTGTTTTGCTTCTCCACCGCTGCTTTGGCTTTTCCCGCATGCCACCCTCTGTGAGCCGCTTCCATCATGTGGCTAGTCCGTGAGACCGGGAGGTTATGGCGAGGCAAGTAGTACACCACGAGTCTCACGAGACTATTGAAGTACCTGAATATTTTAACATGTGGGTACTGAGTAGTACTGCCGCTCGCCGCGGTGCTCCACCACCACATCGCCAAATGGATGGACTACGACATGTTGGAGACTTGGAGCAGGAGAAGAAAAACATCCACTTCAGATTTCTATGCCTCGGGGAGAGAAGAAACCCGAAGCGATCAAAACAATGATAAAATTCAATGCTTATTAAAAGAAGGTAGTATCAATGGATGTTGGCTATTGGCTTACCTATAATGGACGGCTCATACTTTTTTAGTAGGTACGTAAAAGGACTCGTAATCTATATATATCCCCGTGATGTTTTTTAACAGTGTCAACCCATTGGCTCGGAGTAAATCTTCTTGACGCCCCGTGCGCGATGGTTAGATCAATACACATGAAATAATTTAGATTTCTATATTTTTTTTATAGTGTAAGCCATTGACTGAGTGAATCTTCTTGGCGGCTTAGCGCTTAAGCTGCACGTCTACGTCGATGCTGATGGTCTCAGTAGACTCCACCTTGTACTTGTACCTGCTAGCAAGCACAGCGAAGGCGACACAGTTGGCAATAGCGAGCAACGTGAGGAACCCGTAGTAGTAGTCGAGGTGTGAGGCGTTGAGGTTGTTGGACACCCATGCTTTGCCCGTCCTCTCACGCGTCACCCGCGCCACCAGCGACAAGAGGAAGCTGCTAAGAACATTGCCCACGCCGTACGCCGTCAGTGACAGCGCCGTGCCGAGGCTCTTCATGCTCTCCGGCGCCTGGTCGTAGAAGAACTCGATCTCGCCCGCCAGCACGAACCCGTCCGCCAGGCCCATCAGCACGTACTGTGGCAGGAGGATGAAGATGGTGAGGGGGAGCTGGCCGCCGGTCACGTCCAGCCCATGGCTCCGCGCGTAGCTGAGGCGTCGGTTCTCGATGAGCGACGCCGTCGCCATGGTCAGCACTTGTATCAGCTGCCCGATGCCCATCCTCGTGAGGAGGGTGATGCCTCTTGGGTTCTTGGTGTGCCGTCGCATGGCCCTGACGAAGACCCGGTCGTAGACCACGCTGGTGATGAGCATGGTGAGCGTGACGAACGCGCCGAGGCTGGCCGGCGGGATCTCAAAGTGTGGCCCCATGTGTCGATCCATGGTCGTGCCCTGCTTCACGAACAGGGTGTTGGTCTGGGCGATGAGCGTGCACGGCACGAACATGGTCACCACAAAAGGGACCAGCTTCAAGATCTGCTTCGTCTCCTCCACCTCCGTCACCGTGCAGAGGCTCCATTTTGAGGACGAGGACACGCCGTCGATGTCCTTCACACAAGCCTTGTTGAGGAGCCACATGTCGTTCGTGGATTCCATCCGGAACTTGTGCTTCCTCGTGTATGCCTCGGGCTCCAGCTCATGCAGCTCATCGGCGCTCGCCGGCAAGGGTAGGCGGCGTTTGCAGAGCGCGGCGGCGAGCACCTTGCCAATGCGCGTGATCGCGCTGCCCTGCGGCACCTTGTGACGGTACATAGGTGTGCCGACGAGGAAGATGACGATGGAGACGACGAGGCCGAGTGTAGGGATGCCATAGCCGATGGACCAGCTGACGTTGTCCTGGAGGTAGACCAGGACCGTTGAGGAGAAGAGGATGCCCGTGAAGATGGTGAACATCCACCAGTTGAAGAAGGAGAGCTTGTGGATCTTCTCCCGGGCGTCGAAGTCGTCGAACTGGTCCGCGCCCATGGTCGAGATGTTGGGCTTCGTGCCGCCGTTGCCCAAGGCGACGATGTACAGACCGCCGAAGTAGACGCCCACCTGTAGGGCTGACGCCGACGGACAGACTTTGTCGACGCATGGCGGAGGCTTGAGCGCTCCCACCGTCACGGACAGCGTCAGTAGCATCATCCCCTGCGTATCAAGGCATCCACATCATTTCCAGTCTCATTTTTTTTCTTCAGAGCAAGTATAAATATATATACTACTACCTCCGTCTCATAATATAGAATCGTTTTGCAAGTACATATTACTTTGTTAATTTAGCCAGTTTTGAGGATGGCCTTTTAGTGCACATAAGCATATGATCCCATAGATAAACATTACAATAAAAAATAAATAGTCAAATATTTTTTAAATAAATTTTCTTGGCACCAAATATGCAAATGTTTTCTAGGTGTGCGCAAAATTTCGTGGTGATATGACAGCAAAGGAGCTCTGAACAAAACATAAAATAAAATCAGAGTTCGGCGAAAAGTTCAAGTTCATTGATTTTGGAGCACCGATTTTGTTTCTTCTGCCCCAAGCTCTCCAAATGGCATGTTGTCATGAACACATACAAAACTTGGTCATCTTTGATATACAAAAAATTCAGTTCTTTTGTTGCTATTTCATCTGAATCACCGCGAGTAGATGAACTCGTGATCAGCTATGATTTTCGGTTTTTTACTTTTTTTTAAAGGAGGTTAAAAACCCTTGTCTCTGCATCATTGCGATGCACACAACCATTTTGTTGCTTGGTTGGTTAAAACTTTATTTTGTTCAGTCTTTCTTATTTTTTCGTGTGGGTGTTAGTCCTTTCTTCTTCGTGTGTCTACACGCGTATCTGAGGGCGCGTGTTTGTGTCTGTGTGTGTTCTCTTTGCATGCGTGGCGTGTGCGTGTGTCCATGACATGGAATCCATCTTCGTTCATTTTCAATATTGTGTTACCGTTGTTCCAGAGATTCGCACTTGATCAAAGAAAGGTACCACACAAATCGAGCTCTCAATCAAATACTCCGCCGTATGTGCGTAGCTAATTGGCTCAAGTAAGAAAATCTAGGGATAAGGAGAGGAGACGGTCGGTTACCATGAAATAGATGGCGGAGCCGATGACGAAGGTCCAGTAGCGGCCGAGGTATGCGTCGGCGAGGTGGGCGCCGATCAGGGGCGTGATGAAGACGGCGCCGGACCAGTTGGTGACGTTGTTGGACGCCTCCACCGTCCCCTGGTGCATCTTCTCCGTGAGGTAGACGAAGAGGTTGGACGCGATCCCGTAGTACGCCATCCGCTCGAACAGCTCGTACACTGCCATGGATGGATTGGCGGCATGAAGAACAGAAGCAAGCACGTGTGTGTGAATGATCAGCTGGCTGGTCGGCAATGGTAACTACCTACGATGAAGGAGCAGGCGGTCCAGCCGCCCCTCTTGGACCGGAGCACGGGGTTGCCCCGGAGATCCACCGACCCGTCCAGCACGTACTCCTGTCGCCCGGTGCCGCTCTCCACGGCCAGGCTCTCCGCCGCCGCCATTGCTGCTACCGACTAACCTGCCTTGCTGCAGCCACCAGTGTTCCCTCTCTCTCTCTCTCTCTCTCTCTCTCTCTCTCAAGGTAGTACTTAGTATACTACTATCAGCGAGCTGCTATCTACTAAGTACTAGCAGTGCTAGTACGGCCGGCCGGCCGGTAGACGCAGACGAGGTCAAGGCCGCGCAATGCGAGTAGTGAAGGCGGTAGACCCACGTGGCGAGCACGTATAGTCTCTGCCGTGATCTGTGATGCCAGGCTGCTGTGATCTGCCTTGCATGTGGGAATATAAGCAGTTGGATTGATTAAGCGAGGCAAATCAAGGCACCGATTCCCATCTGCTTCAATACCTTAGCATATTTATCCCAGCGGTCCTACAATTAATACTGTTGCTGTGATCCACCGTACTATTGTTGGGAGACAGGGAGAATAGAGCTGACATCATTCGCTTGTGTGTGTCGCTGACATCATCCAGAGTCCTATACAACCCCCGGAGCGGCACACATTCGCTGTTCTGTGGAGATGCATGTCATCGTACTGCCAAAATAATGGAGTACGTACAAGAGATGCATGTCACATCATACTGCCGTGAGCATGTTGATTTGTATGGCCGTCTGACGTGGGGAAGAGCTAGCTAGGGACAAAGAGAAATGTGAGATATCAAAGTAGTATGGAGCAAAACGACAGTCAGCAAAGATTCTGAGAGCTGCACCGCACTGTATCGCCAAGTCGAGCTTACAATGAAAGAGTCAATCACCCTGATTTGGGTTAGTTGAGCGCCCTCGAGTGACAATATGTCAATCGCACTGATTTTTTTTATAATGTTGTTTTTCTTTTTTAGGGTTAGGGTTTTTTCTATGGCACAGACTCTGTACAAACGTGCTTTCGATAAGCATGGCATCGATAACACGCCTGATGTGCAGTGTCATCCCTCCCAATTATGCCGCCAAGCCAACAGCCCACCAGATGACCAGATTTTGGTCTTGGAGCCCGTGGCTGCGCATGAAACAAAACCAAGAACGGGCCAATAGCTTATTCAGTGGTCATCTTTTGTTATTAGGCAGAAAATTCTCAAAGAAAGTGCAAAAAAAAGGAGGGGCCATGGCCCTGTTTGGTCCCCAAAGGAATCCGCCCCTGCTTGGAGCAAGGAAACACGAGGCAATTTCACTGTTCTTTCGGCTTACAGAATGATACTTGGTCCGTCGTAAAATAAGTGTCTTAACTTTTGTACTACCTTTAGTACAAAGTTGTACTAAGGTTAAGACACTTATTTTGGAATGGATGGAGTACAAACCACCAATTAAATAGAGAAGGGTGGATGTTTGAGAGTGCTGGCACATCAAGTAATGAGCAGAACAACAATGGATGAACATACTTGTGGAGAACACATGTACCGAATAAAATCCAAGTTTTTCTCTGCCGTCTTGCTCGGGGGTCTGTACCGACATGTGAGCTTCTTCATCATCGCAACATGGCGGCGTCACCGGCATGCCCCTTTTGGGGCACTGCAGACTCTTGGCAGCACGCTTTGCTAGATTGCACGATATCTTGCAGTGTGTGGGCGCTATCTTCGAACACGCTAGTGGAGAAAATGTGCCTGGACATGAACCCCGAGGGCCAAGGACTGGTTATATAACATGCAGGGTTCTGTTATCGCATGCAGAGTTTATGTTGATGGTTGTTACGTTGTGGGCAATTTGGAGTTCAAGGACGAAGGCTTTGCATGAGGTTATATTTCAGACTCCGTTCCATACTGATGGATTTATTTAAATTTCATATCTGAGCTACAGGTGCTTCTCAAGACAGCAGCGTCCAATGCGCTAATACTAATGCAATGCCGGACCATTGGATTGCTCCACCCCAAGGCACAGTAAAAATAAATGTCGATGTTTCTCTATTGTGGAACGCATCATTAGCAGTTGTGC
The DNA here is from genome assembly GCA_000582825.1 of Hordeum pubiflorum. Lineage (NCBI taxonomy): Eukaryota > Viridiplantae > Streptophyta > Magnoliopsida > Poales > Poaceae > Hordeum > Hordeum pubiflorum. The sequence goes on from CBMN010751476.1 coordinate 10,321, forward strand.
GTGCGGTGTGCAAGGGACCGATCGGGAAATTATATTGGATATTCCGTGATTACTCTTGTGGGAATTTCAGACTCCACAACACTTGAAGCCTTTGCAGTCCGAGAAGCATATTTGCCCTTGCGGATGACCTCTACGAGAAAAGAATTTATGTTGCTTCAGATTGCAAGATCGTCATTGGTGATATCAAGCAGAACAATGCGACAGTGTATGGCGCAATTATCCGAGAAATTTTAGATCATTCTAGGTTTTTTACTAGTTGCACTTTTTATCATGAATTTAGGAGCTCGAATATCAAGACTCACAATTTAGCAAAGCATGCTCTCTCACTGGTTCACGGCCGTTTGACGGTGTTACAGATATACCGAGGGCCCTGACGGCGGCTGTCGGCATAGCCTTTGTCCACATCAACGATCCGCGGCACGTGTGACGTCATCGATCCGGGTCACAGCTATGTATTATCATTTTTTTACCTTTTTTTCCTAAATTAATATTTTATTTACTTAATGTATTATTATTTTTATCTTTTTCCTAAATTAAAATTTGATTTACTTAAATGTGTCGTCGGCATATGTACACATCTGGAAGTGTGGTGACAGGTGCAAGCACCCGGCACGTGGCTCCGTAGTGTGATCCCCCTCGCGGACGTCGCTACCGCCGTCACACGGAGGGTGGAAACGGCCATGTCGGGGAGACACAGAGGGAATCTTGCGGTGGATTGGACCCATACCTTGATTCGATGTGTACCTATGGGCTGACATATCACAGCCAGGCGAAAATGTCCATCGATCAAACCCCGTCCGGCGAAACTCAAAGGCTAGGCCCAAGGGGATTGTTCCCCACATGAGACAAAAGGGGCCCATATGGGGACCTCATATATGAGGCCTGCTTCAGTGCTCCCCCCTAACCCAATTTCCGAGGGGTATCCTTGTCCATCGTGATTTTATTTTTTTCCCGGCCCGCCGTAGCCCAGATCCA
>CBMN010751478.1:0-10012 GCA_000582825.1 Hordeum pubiflorum
CCTGCCGGCTGCCGCGCGGGGGCGATGGGGGGGGGAGGTGTTCAACCTTGTTACTAATTGTTTTTGAAATCTCATTAGCGACTGCCCCCCATCTTGGCTCCGTCTGTATCGCTTCAGATTCTATGGAAAATTGCCGCGAATATTGACATCGAAGCCCCATGCCACCATCCTACTATCTTACAGGAGATCAATCATCGTTGTGGTTCTTTCCAAGAGATCAAGTTCATTCACGAGAAGCGGGAACACAATGGTGAAGCTCATGCTCTCGCAAAAGCTGCTTGCTCAATTCCGGGTGCCATTTGTGGCTGCAGTTTTGCCCGACATTATCTGTATTCATGTAAACTTTGAAACTAAATAAATAGTGTAGTTTCTAAAAAAAAAAACTTGTTTTGAAACAAAACCAAAAAATTGGCGTCCAACATAACAACACTAATAAATTATAATTTTTAATGGTAAATTAGTAATTTCTTTTACCGTTCAAGATAGTGCCTGCCTTCAGTCAAACCAACTCGTGCGGAAAAAATAAATAACCGACTCGTGCAGGAAAAATAAATAGCCGAGTCATCGGGCGAGAGGCAATAATAGTATTCCTACATAAGATTTACATTATGTCACTGATTAGCAAAATTGCGAAGAATCATACCAACAAGATAACAACAGTTTCTCTCAAAAGAAAGGAGAAAAGGGTGAAAGCTTCAGTTACACATACTTAATAGGGTACATAATCGATTGTGGACGGGACCTTTGGCGTCAGATATGAACCAAGACTGCAACAATTAGGATACCATGACTGCCTCCAAAAAAACGGCTGCTGGTTCTATTACTGTTAGTGTTTTATATCGTTTCCAACCCCCTGGGTTAAGTATGGGCCTCCAAAAGCACGCCCAAGACACAGCTACCCATCCATCAATGATAAAACAAGGGCCCGGTATACTTTTCAAAGTCAATGTGAATTAGGATGAGCAGCATCCAGCCTTCTTTACGGCAGAGACGTCGTCTTTGGACCCTACGTGGATGGTCTGCCCTCGTGGTGGAGCGGCAGGGTCGTCGCCGATGTCAAGAGCTTTCTTGCTCACCACTCGGTAGATCTGGGTTAAAACCTCAGTGAAAGCGTCCTCTACATTCATGGCCTCCAGGGCAGAGGTTTCCATGAAAAAGGTGTATTCCTTCTCCGCAAATGCCTTGGCATCCTCCACAGAGACAGCCCGCAAGTGGCGCAGGTCGGCCTTGTTGCCGACTAGCATGATCACAATGTTTGCATCGGTATGGTCCTTGAGCTCCTTCAGCCACCTCTCCACATTCTCGAAGGTCACATGGCGTGTCACATCATACACAACAAGCGCACCGACAGCTCCTCTGTAATATGCGCTTGTAATTGCACGATATCTGCAAAGGGATTGCAAAAGTCATATGTTATGCAATTGAAGTGTTAGCAATGTTGCAACCAGATTACAAAGAACTTCACAATCTGTAGCTGGGCTTCCATAAGAACAAAAACAGTTCTTTATAAAAACATTACTTTTATATGATGGATAGGATGATACATTGACTTCAGCACATAATGCCTTGACAATATAGCAATTACAATACAAGAATTGAGATGCAACCAATGCTTCAAAGGGTAGAAAAGCAATATAAATAATCACAATAATCCTTATAAAAAGGGTAAAACCATTATGTCCATTTTCTACTCGAGGATGAAATGCTAACTGCCAAATTAGAACTGGATTGAGGGCCAATATTGAAGAAAAAAGAAAAGTGAAAACCCTTTTATTGCACTAAAAAAGGGATGCGGATATATATTATGGATGCAAAATCAGAGTTCAGACAAGTCTAACAGAAACAAGAATCAGCTTGCAGATACATATAACATATGGCCATAAAGGCTTGGATATCAATATTGCTCCAAAGAGACAACTAAGGATTATAAGCTATTAAGTTGAGGCAGTAGAATGCATTGACATTTATGTTTCAAGAGACAAGCCAACACCATTATTCACTTCAGTTCAAGGAAAAAATAATTAATATTAGTGTCAAGGAATTTTAGTCGGATCTTAACAGCGTGCTAGAACTAGGACGTGCGATTTGTTGTCGAGGAGACATCAGGATACCAGTAGATCTAGGACACAGGTAAAGGGCGATGCTTCTACTTCCTTTCTCACAGGTGTTGCCTCTTGCTCGTCGGGGATGCAGAGATGATCTTGGTTCCTGTCCTGTGCTTGACTCTTCATGTTCTTCAACGGCTGGGAATTCCTCAAGTGTCTCCTGTTGCAGGGACGTGCTTTGGCATGTCGGACCAGCTATAACTGCAGGTGGTGATGTAATGTGGCCTCGTGCTGAGACACAATTGATTTGACAATGCGCTTCCGCTTCCCTCGGGGCCTGATACGGCACAATACTGCCTTTGACTCCTTGGGTTCCACATTGAATTACTACGGTTCTAGATTCCCCCCCCCTTCTTTAGATTGTGATCTAGGAGTTTATTTGCCCACCTCTGCCTGGCAGCATTATCATTGCATGTTCTTCTTTCCTTCTCTAGTTCTTCCTGTCCTCCATGGCGCGAAGCGTGGGTGTTAGCTCTCCAGCTCGCGGTGTCGATTTCTCTTCCAACTCGCGCGGGATGGTGTGGCCCACTCCTTCCATTACTATGCTTCGTCCATAGAGCAGATGCACGAGCTTGGTTGTCTCCCCAGTGACGTTAGTTTCGGAGCGCCTTGCTCGGTCACTATCCCCTTGGTCGGGTGAAACAGTGGTGATTGCGGATGCTTCTTGTACGGGCTTGCCTTCCTCTTCCCTCCTTTGTGAGGCAGTTGCTTGATCTCCATGGCATCGCCCTCATCCATATCTCCCCTTGTTCTTTTCTTACTTTAAACATCTTCGCTCAATTATGCGAGGCCTATGTAGGTATTGGGCCCAATCTCTCCTTCCAATAGTTCTACTATCTAGGTAGATCAGATCATCCTTCCCATTCAGGGCATGGATGTTCTTTTCATCCTCGCTTAGATCGTGTCTTTCTTCCTTTCTCTGGGAGGTCTCCCATCCTAGGCTTTCCCTCGATATGGATTAATCGCTAGAAAGGGATCTCATGATCCTTCATTTATTGACTATCTGCCAAAGTCCACTCCTTTCTACAGATCGGACATTGTCCAGGATGACGAGGTGATGATCCTTCTTATTGCTTTTCAAGAGTTTGAGGCTGCTGGTCTTATTACTTGGCATCGCCTTCGCCTTCCCCCTCTTTAGATCAAATTTCAGCCTCCCTGGTAGTTTGTCGCTGGTGAATACTAAAGACTCTAGGTCCATAATGGTTCTTTTTTCAAAAAACAAAAAATCCTATTTCTCGTCGAAGAAATGTCTCAAATGGATCATTAAACTCTCCAATGTGTAGATGAAGAGGTTATGGGAGATGATCTTCGACAATTCATTGTCGGAGGAGGAAGAAGATGATGAATTTGAGTTGGTGGCTGCAGTGGTGTCTAGGCAGGAGGATTCTAGGAGACCGAGGCATGGTTCTCAGATTGTGGGTCATGATGGTCTAGTGAGGGGTTATTTTGCCGAATGCAGTATATGCCCCTCACTATTTTTGCGCCGATTCCGGATGCACCAAGATTTCTTCAACACCACTGCAAGAGTTGTGGAGAAAAATGATCATTGGTTTCAACCAAGAAGGAATGTAGCGGGAGCAGCAAGTGCAAGTCCATTGTTGAAGATTACAGCAGCCATGCGAGTCCTTGCTTAAGGATATTCGGTGGATGTCATCGATGACTATGTTCGCATTGGGGAAGATCTCATCCTAGACTGTTTGAGACGATTCTGTGAAGCTGTGTTTGAGATCTCATCCTGGCCAAGGATGCTTAGATCAATTGACTATATGCATTGGACATGGAAAAATTGCCTGGTTGCATGGCAACATCGGTACAGAGGGCATTGCCATGATCCAACCATCATTCTTGAGGCAGTTGCATCACATGATCTCTGGATTTGGCATTCATACTTCGGGATGCCTCACTCTCACAATGATCTCAATGTCCGATAGGGATCTCTTTTTGCAAGGCTTGTTGTCGGTGACAATCCAGCTTGCAACTATGTTGTCAAACATGGGATACTACCTTGCCTATGGCATATATCCTCCATGGGCCAGCCACCACCCTAAAGGCAACAAGAGATCTCACATTGCAACGCGCCAAAAATCTGCTAGAAAAGACGTTGAGAGGGTTTTTGGTGTGCTTCAAAGTCGTCATGCGATTGCCCATGGCCCTGCTGAGTATTGGAAGCTTGAGACCACGTGGAGATCATGACATGTGTTATCTTGCACGATATGATCATCAAGGATGAGAGAGGGGACCCGGAGGACTTTCGATATCTCTATAATGGTGTCCTGGTGGAGCCGAAACATAACCCAAACAAGATCGAAGCATTCCTCCAAGCACACCGTGAGATCGAGAGACGAGAAGTGCACAATCAACTTCCAAAATATTTTATTGAGCACCATTGGCACTTCATAGCACTTGATTCTTGTGTTTTTATCATGCTTATTTGAATTCTTAGTTCATTTGGACCATATGTTGTGTTAGAATTTGGATGGTTAAGTTTGAGAATATTAAATTTGATGTGTATTTGACCTCTGAGGTATAGAATTAATATGTTGTGATAAGTTTGCAAACGGTTGGATGAATTGGCAAAAGAAAAATTTGAAGGGATTAAGTTCTAGGTAATCTGCTGGATGAAGAAAAGTTTAATCCCCTGAAAATTATAACATTTTGGGATAGGAGATACGTTTTGGCATTTAGGTTAGGGGAATTTGCTAGAGATGCTCTAACCCAATCACCGTATAAAGTTGAACACAAGCCTGTTGCGGGTAAGCAGTAGCCTGGGGAATTAAAAAAGCAAAGCAAAATGCAAATGATTCATCATAACCACGATAAGAGAACATGGGAACCTACCTCTCTTGGCCGGCCGTGTCCCAGATCTGCGCCTTGACGACCTTATCGTCGACCCTAATGCTCCTGGTGGCGAACTCGACCCCGATTGTGGACTTTGACTCCAGGCTGAACTCGTTGCGCGTGAACCGGGTGAGGAGGTTGGATTTCCCGACGCCCGAGTCGCCGATGAGCACCACCTTGAAGAGGTAGTCGTAGTCGTCGTCCGCCCGGTACGCCATTCTTTGGTTTCGCCCCGGTGGTCACGTGCAGGCCACGCCCTCGTACGTTCGTCCTCCCCTTCGTCCTCGCAGAATCGGTCGAGCTACCCGCTCTTCCCGCGGATGGCAGCTCGGAGGTGGCGCCTGGGGCCGTCGGCGGCGGCGCGCGCTTATCGGAGTTCCAGCAACGGGATATGGGGTGGTGTAAGGAGGAGGAGGAGGCGCCGCGGAGAACGTTTTTGGAATGGCAAGGGGTACGAAGGACTGTTCGGGCGAGCGAGAGAGGAACGAGCGTCGCTGACACGTCATTACGTGTGGAGCTTCACAAGACGAACGCGGCTGGACGACAAGCCGGGGCTTGCATGCTCCGCTTTCTAGGTCAACTCCAAGCGCATCACCAAAATGAACGGCATCAAATGAACTCGACATGAACAAGGCGATTGAGTTAAATGTAGTTTCTTGAGGGACATGATGATAGAGAGAGGTTTAACGCTTCCTAGGTCAAGCTCATTATGAATTGCATCACCTCGATTCATTATCAAATAAAGGTGAATGATGATAGAGGTAAACACATTTGGTGTCTTAAAATTTACATGTGACAATCAGTTAGGTGCATAAATTTATAAAATGCATGTTTCTGATCATTAAACTTGCATGGTGTGTAAATAGGATCATATTTCCCGTCTGCGATGTATTCACTGCCTACTTGGCACATTGTTAGTGGCCGGTAGCAGATGAAGTGACGTGCATATTTTTGTTTGGACAAACGCTCTCGTCTTTTTTATCTTTTGTACAAAAGCCCTCCAACGGAGATAATGTAACCTAGTGGTCCGTTGGTCACACCCGTCAATGTACGATAAAATAAATTTGTGGGAGGATGGGGATTCAAATCGGCCATCTGATACAATAGTGGAAGTGTCCAAACCATCCCCGTCACTTGTTGCTTGTATTTAATACGGACTACCAAGATACATATCATTTAGGATAAAAATACATGTTCTGAACTATATTTTATTTTATCTAGATTTTCAAATTAAAAATTATTCGGATTCAAGAAAACATTCTACTGATTTGTCCGAAAGAAATTTACTTGCATTCATTCTGCACTATATTTTGTTTTACCCATATTTCTAAATTTAAAATTATTCGTGTTCAAACTAAATTTATGTTGATTTGTCCCAAAGAAATTATTTACATTCATTATGATATATTTTCTTTTATTAGATCATTCAAATTCAAACAAAATTTTAGTTGATTTTTCCAATAAAATTACGTACATTTCTGACCTATAGTTTCTTTGATCTTGATTTTCAAATTTTAAATTATTCAAAATTCAAACAAAAAATCCGTTGATTTGTCCAAAAGAATTTACTTATATTCATTCTGCACTATATTTTCTTTTATCAGGTTTTTTAATTTGAATTTATTGGAATTCAAACAAAAAATTGGTTCATTTGTACGAAAATTTATGCATATTCATTCTGCACTATATTCGATTTTATCTAGACTTTCAAATTTAAAATTATTCAAATTTAAACAAACAATTAGTAGATTTGTTCGAAAAGTTTATCAAGAATATAAATTGTTTTCTTACATAGGAAAAAAAGAGAATACATAAGATAAATTGTGTATACCTCTCTAAGTGCCATTGCGGTCGGGCGCCCACATACACGACGAGTTTATCAGGAGGCCATACGTTGGAATGGGGGCATCCCCTTCTTTGCACACATTCTTTTAATTTTGATTTCTACTTTAATTAATACGGTCCATATTTTATATAGAGATATTTGTGCTCATTAAGAGCCAAACATTAGTTGGTCGAGTTGCTATTGCTATGTACACGAGGCGAATCACAGCATGTCGTGGGTTCGAATCCTACCGCCTGATTCAGTTTTTTTATTTTATTTTAAGGATTTTCAGCGTAAATAAATAAATACAAGGTTGCTTCTGAACAAAAGAAAAACTACACGCGGATTAACCAACGCCTCAGTCATTGACAATGGGCCCCCACCACATTGGCACGCCACACGTGCATGTGATATGGCTGGATAAGGAAGAAAGCACCATATATGAACGAAAGGACGAGTTGAATGACTAGAAAAACGTATTTTGCAAGTTTGTGCACCGAACTGACCGTCACATGCAAGTTCTATGACTCCCGGTGTATTTACCTCATGATGATACTAGGAATGTAATCACAGTAGGGAGAGGTCTCCGACAAGGAAACCCTCTATCTTCATACTTATTCCTTGTTTGTGATGAGGGCCTCTCATCAATACCGTCGAAAGCGAAGGAATACGAGCAAATAATATGCGTCAAAGTATGCAAAAGTGCTCTAAGTATTAATCATCTCCACTTTGCCGATGATTCTTTATAGTTTTTCAAAGCTGAAAACAGGATTGATCCGGAGTCATATGTTGCTTGCTCGGGTCAAAGTAAGCAATAAGGAGAAATCAGTCATAATGTTTAGCAAGAATTCCCAGCATTAGTAGAAGAATATGATCATGTCACATTGCTCATTACAAGGGAGGCAAGGACAAATAAGTATCTAGGGTTATCAATTTGCGGATTAAAATAAAAAGCTTTTGCCTACCACAAAGACAAAATTTGGAGGAAAATTCAGGGATGGAAAGAAAATGCTCTCAACGGCGGGTAAGGAGATTCTAATAAAGGTTGTAGCCCAATCGGTTCCGTTCTTTGCAATGGCATACTTTGATCCGACCAAGGCATTTTGTAACCAGATTAGTGGGATGAATTGTAGAAGCTAATGGAGCAATATGGACAAAGAACATAAAATCCATTGGGTTAGTCCGGAACACATGATGCTGCCGAAGAAGGAAGGAGGGCTAGGATTCGGAGATCTCCATGTGTTTAATAGAGTCATGTTGGCGAGTCAAGTGTGGAGGTTAGCAAATGCGTCCAACTCTCTTTGTGCTAGAGTTCTATCTGCTAACTACCCATCCGGTCAGATTATTAGAGAAATGCCACATGATGGCATGTCTTATTCATGGAGAAGCATCCTTAAAAGGCTTAAACTGCTAAGAGAAGACGTGATCTGGAGAATAGGCAATAGTGAGAATGTGAGCATATGGAATGATCCATGGATCCCATGAGGTCAAAGCAGAAAATCATCTACTCCCAAAGAAGGAATAACATCCTCCAAAAAGTCTCACACCTAATTAACCTAGTAGATGGTGACCTGGATGAGGGGCTGGTAAAAAAATGTTTAACGCAAAATATGTGGAGGAAATTTTGCAAATACGTATCAGCGAGGGCAATGAGGACCGGGTCACATCCCAGATTTTCTCCAAATCTAGTATGATAAAAAATTCCACACTTACTTACAATTTTTCTAGGAAAACCTATGAATGCCTAGGATTGCTTGGGATTGACCTTGTTGCTTGATTGTTGCCTAGAGGGGTAAAACCCAATGCAACTAGTAGAAACCTAGTTAGCCCTTGGATGAAACCAGATCAAATTAAAACATTATTTGGGCCTAAGGCTAACCTTAATAAGACCTAGGTAGTATTCAGGCTCTGATAAATTTTCCGCAAACAATTGAATTGGATCTACTTTGGAATCAATTCAAAATTCAAATGGAGATTATTTCAAAAGGGCTTTGCACTTGCTTGGCAAGAAAGTGAATCTCATAAGTCCAAATAATGTGCTTGACCTTCTAATTTTTTTCCAAAGTGGATTTGAAACACATTTGGTTTTGAAACCAAATTCAAATTCAAAAGGAAACATAGAGTGCAGAAATCATATGCCCAAAATGCCCAAACAAAATGTTGACCTAGTCAGAAATATTCCTTTTTGAAATACGGGCAAGTTCGTGGGGGGATTCAACTTCTAAATGAATATGATTTTGGAAACAAACAGAAATAAAAGAGAAAGCACAAAAACAGAAAATCAAAATCAAAATAAAAAGGCTAGCTGGTCGAGCTAGCCAGTGGGGGGGCTCCGTCTTGTAAGACCGGTGCCTATGACTGTACATCCAACTGTGGTCCCAAGATCAAGTGCCACTGAGTACAACAAACTGATAACAGTAGCATACATCCATTACAACACGATCCAATCTTACATAGGGGTGACAAAAAAGGGTCTAGTCTTACATAGATAAGCCATAAAGGCAACTACTTATCCAACAGTGCCGCGGAAACAACGATGATAACTTGAACCCACGTAGCAAGCCATAACCAATAGGCAAGATGACCGAGGAAGCGGCCTAGTTCGCATCAACGTCATCGAAGAACTCATCATCATAACATGTATCTTCCATTCCTGGCCAAGTTGATAGCCACGGACAAGCCAGGTGAGTACGTTACAGATAGGATCGTGTTGGGGAAAGCTGGTTTTCGATGCACATGACCTACTTTTGAAAACAGCAAGGCCTCGTGGTTCGAAGAACCATGGAGCCTCATGTTACAGATATCAACATAAACAGATTAAGTCCAACAACAACTTGATCATCTCATCATCAAGTCTGGGTACCTAGTACCCTTCATTCTCATCATCAACATTCTCACAACTTCACCGTCATCATTCTCATCAACACACACAGGCTTGGTTTAAGTGTGGTCAGCCCAGTTGTCCTTAACCATGAACATTTGCTATTCGAATAGTTTTACACTCAACAAAGGTTGCACACTATTACCCTCGAGAATCAAGTACTATCTGTGGAATCCCATGCCTTGCGATACCCTAGGCATACGAGTGTAGTACCCAAACAATACCTTTTCTGGTAATTTTAGTAATGTGGAGCACAAATATGTTAGTTTTCCCAATCATGTAGCTACCTTCCGGGTAGAACCGTGATGTCTACTACACAACTTGTTCTTGTAGACTCGCGTTGGGCCTCCAAGCGCAGAGTTT
>CBMN010751485.1:0-13641 GCA_000582825.1 Hordeum pubiflorum
ATTTGGATTCCCCTATTTTGAAAATCGCATATTAATTTCCTTCATATGAACAGAAAAATAGGATGACTCAAAGAAGTTCTCTACCAGGAACTTTGTATCGCGCACATGACTTAGCACAACCAGGAAAATAAGATAAGGTAAGATAAGATAAAGATAAGCAAGACTAAAAAAATATTCGTCGGAATAGCGGAATACAAAATAAAGAAACGCAAAATAAATAAATAAAGGGGAACCTAATCTCACCCCCTTGGTATCAGAAAGAAAAGATATATTTTTAAACTTCTCTAAAAAGAAAAGGAGCCTTTAGAAACTGCATCAACTTGGAAAGTAACCTTCTCAGCCCGAGCTCAAATGATGGTAAAATAAAAAACAATTTCAAAAAAGTCTGATTTTTTTGTGACAAACATTGACAAGAGTTCTAAGAGCTTGCAAAATTTCATCATGAAATAACATTTATGGAATTGGGGCAAAAAAATCCATGCTCCAAAATGCTTTTTCGGAGTATTGATTTTTTTGCCACGCCTTTCAAATATGTAATTTCATGATGAAATTTTGCGAGAGCTTAGAACTTTTGTCAATGTTCAAAAAAAAAATTTAGATTTTTGGAATTGTTTCTGTTTTTTTTTCAATTTTACTGTTCATCTAAGCTCATTTGAGCTCGGGCTGAAAAACTCCATGTCCCATCAACTTATGCTATCTTGATGGTACAGAACAGTAAAGCTGCCTTACTAGTGCTTCTTGCTCATCGAGCCTCTTGTGCTGGGAGATATCAGACCTAACAAATAAGGTTCAGTTAGCACATGTCTGCGCAAGTGTCATGCATTCATACTTATTTTTTTACTGATGATCTAATCAAAAGAATATGCATCAACAATACCATTTGACTGTGTGTGCACATACCACATGGAAGAAAAAATAGAAATGGATCAAATTCATCCTAAAACACAACCTAAATATTGCTTATATGCTGGAACTGGCAGAGAAGCCAACCATTTTGTGGATCATCCTAACTTACTAATAATCAAACTAATTATATAAACATTATTTATCTTGTACGAAAAGAACACTCTAGTGCATTCTGCTCATATAGTGATATAGGCAACCATCGGTGGAATTAGGCAATACAAATATTACAAATAAAGTTGAGATAAACTTGAGCTAACATGCAAAAGCAGAATCCTATTAGACATCAATCCCAGAAACCTTGGGATTTTCAAATAGGCCATTGTATGTTCAAATATGGAAATAGTATATTGTATGATCAAATAGTATGTTGAATCCTCGAAGCCACTGGACAATTTAATCACTCAAGAGTAGTCATGAGTTCGAGAAGAGCAATATTAGCTATAACCAGTGAACCACATATATAGTCCAATATAGACACATAAACAACAATGGCAATTTTTCACACTGCGAAGCAGGAACAGAAGATGACTTATGTGTTGCATAGTTATTTTTACAGTCCACAAAACATCTCCCGCTGTAGTACTTTTTTCTGAAAAGACATAAAATTGTGTTCGGATACTCCACTAGGTCATGTCATATGAAAAATATCTTGCAATATTATTTGCGAACACACTGGGCTTGCAAAAAAAATGTTGATTTGGTACCTTGGTCAAATAAAGTCACAACCAACTCCTGTAACCCCGTTCAATCTCCTTGCAGACCTCAGTGTACCAAAGGAGGGAGGGAGTACGTTTACTGGTAGTTGTTCTACATACTTTGACCCTGGCTTGCCACTCAAACCTAAAGCACATATGACGGTCATGTGGCCAATCGTCTTGGGCAGCTATCGTGTCTCTTTTCAACACTATTCCCGTGCTTTGTGTCCCCTGACCGCCTTGTGGCCAACCGTCTTGGGCAGTTGTTGAGTTAACAGTTCTGGTGGCTATCAAATTATTTGCCGATTTATGTAAGGGTCCTAATAATCAATGGTCATTGTGCTAAAATAAAACTGTAACCAAGATGCATCATCCATATTGCTTATAAAATACTACCTCCGTTCCTACATACAAGTCTTTCTAGACATTTGACTACGGACTACATACGAAACAAAATGAATGAATCTATACTTTAAAAAGTATGTCAATATACGACTTATATTTAGAATCAAAGGAAGTAGTCGTCTACTTTATACCAGAAGACGCAAATTATTTATGCTGCTCGGGCCAGCATGCCAAAAAACACTCCCTCCATCTCAAAATAAGTGTCTCAACTTTAATATAGCTTTTTACTAAAGTTAGTAAAAAACGTACTCCCTCCGTCCCAAAATAAGTGTCTACTTCAGTAGCTTATTTTGAGACGGAGGAAGTAATAAACCAAGACAACTACCACTATTACCAACATACTGCCCTTTCTCAATCTGCAGTGTGATCTTGGGCAACCACATTCAAGAATGCGGTTGCACTACAAAATAGAGCATGACCTTGGAACATAAATGCTGCCATCAGAAATTTGGATCACCACCAAACCTGTGTATCACAAGCATCGAACAGCACAAAACATCACACAAACATTGAAAGCAGTCAAAAAACTGAGGAGAAATCACGCTTTAGTGCTGATATAGAAATACTAAAATGGTCCGCACATTTGACAAACAAGTCTAGCCAAAACTTCCACAGGTTCTCAGAATACATGATCAGTTTCGGTTGCCAACATAGCATAGATTCACCACAAAATGACATTTCTCAGCTCATGACAATCGCAAGAAACAAGCATTACTGGCCCTAGTTCGAAATAACCTGCATTGAACAAAACAGAAGGAGAAGCAACGTTAGCATAGCCAACCCCATGGATGTGAAAAACAAAGCTAGGACGAGAAATAGCAAATTATGTTCATAATTTGAAGCAGCACAAGACAGTATCTCATAACAGAAAACAAGGCCGACTTTAAGTTGCTGAAAATAAGGAATGGCATTCCATTGAAATAATTGGCCTCAAACTTCTGATGTCAAAACGTTAATTAGGTGACTTTCAATCTTAATTATACAACTCTACCATAATATCCAACCTAATACCTGCTTACCAATAACTTAGAATAGCAAAATAATCAGCAGTTTGAGGTACAAACTAATAACACCCAAGTGAAATCAGTTTTTTTCCAACAAAAACAGAAGGTTTAATGTAAGTGCATTAATCACTTGACATCCTGTGAGACTTTTAGATCGACAAACGGCACAAGTTTCAACATCTAAAAAACATTCCACAAAGACAAACTAAAACTAGCAACAAACCTATTAATAATTTATACTGTTCACGGATCAAACTGCATACACAATTATTAATAACTCAGTATTCCTTAGGATGCATCATTAAGGGATAAAAATTCGAAGAACAGACTCCTACATCATTGGGAATACATGACCCATGCCAAAACATTAACATCTCGATGGACACATTGTACAAGTTTATATACTTCAGGCATACTCCATTCTAGTCATTCTCAAGGTTTAATGTAAGTACTACATATTTCGACTACACTTTCAATTCTATCATATCCATCCTAGTCATTCTCAAGGTGGGGGGCAAAATGTCAAGGTTTAATGTAAGTATTATATATTTCGACTACACTTTCAATTCTATCATATCCATCCTAGTCATTCTCAAGGTGGGGGGCAAAATGTAACACACATGCTAAGTAAATCACACAGAGCAAAGCAACAGCCTTAGATAAATATCAGCGATGTGAAGCAGACGCTAACCTTAGATGCTGCTCGGGTACATGAAGACCCTAACCTTGCGCCCCTGCACACAACGCAAAGCAACAAACAGCCTCAGCAAAAGGCACCAGCAAGCAAGCAAGCAGCGCATCTAAAAACTAAGGGCGGCAGCGTCGGTACGGCAACTAACCATGGACTCGGCGGGGAGGTTGGACTTGAACTGGGCGCGGACGACGCCGGAGTTGCCGTGCGGGCGGGTGATCTTGCCCCAGAGGCAGCGGTAGTGGGTGCCGTTGCTCTTGGTCTTGGCCTTGTACACGTACGCCAGGCGCTTCCCGCCGTACCACGCCACGTCCTCCTTGGTGTTCACCCCCTCGATCTGCACCAGCGACGTGTTCTCGTACTGGTTCGACTTGGACCTGCACCATCAACGCCGCCGTCAGCGCGCCGCCCAATCCGCGCCGCCATGAAATGAACGGCCAGATCCGGCGAGAGGAACGGGGCCGCTCACCTCTTGAAGCCGAGGATGGTGCCCCGGACGTAGAGCCTGACGCGCTGCCCAGTGCGTCCCTTCACCATGGCTGCCGCCGCTGCTGCTTCCTACCGCCGCCGGAGACGAGGGGCTCGGGTGTTGGGATGGCTTCGTGTGGGAGAGGGCGACGCGACGGCCGCCGCTGGCGGAGGCGGCTTATATGTAGGCAGCGGGCGGTATCTGGACGGCGCTGATCGCCTCCTAGCACGGGATGGACGGCTTGATCTGTCGCACCACGGTGGGTCGCAGCGGGCTAGGGTTTAGCGAATGCCACCGCGGTAGATGGGCCGCGTGGGCGGTGGAGGAACTGCGGAGCCTTTTTACGCGTGGGCCTCGCCAGGCCCATGAGCCGGCTTAGCGGGTCGCGCGAGTCGGTCCGCCACCCGATTTGGATCGTTTCGTTCCGCTCGGCCGTAACCGACCACGTCTTTCCCCGTCGCCGTCGCCGCGTTGCTCCGCCGCCCAAGCCGCGCGTCCTCCCCCCCTCCCCTCGAGGCCGCCGGCGGCGCCGAGCTCTCTCCCACGGTGCTGACCTCCGCTCCTCCCGTGCCCGGTTCAACGCGCTTCTCTCCCTAATTTCACCTGGGCGGAGGGACGTCGCCGGGTCTGAACTGTAAGCCCTAATTTCGCCTCCTTGCCCCGATCTTTTTCATCAATTCGCCGTGAATTGTCGAAGGCGCGTTCGGTTGGTCGCGAATTTGGGAATTCCTCTCACCGGGAAACCTGTTATTTCGGCTCTCCTTCACAGGAAAATTCTGTAAATCCGGGCGCTGTTATGCTACTAGGGTTCGAATATGCTTGGTAACTAGTCTCTTTTGTTCGTGGTGCACCCTTCTTATGGCTGGATTGCGTTGTGTGTAGGCTATATATGGCTCTTCCTAAGTAATATTACACTCTAGTCATGTCTACCTTGTGCCTGTATACATTCTAGTCACCATCCATTGCGACTTTATTCTCCAAAGACTTGCAAGATATGATTTATTCTACACAAAGCCGGGTGAAATGAGCGAAGAAAGTTTTGTTCATCGTCTTCATCCTTGATAATCGCATGCTTTTGTCGGTATTTATGTACTGTAATAACTAAGATGTAATCATAAAAGAGTTTAAATTTGAGGCGGTTGGGTTATAAAGATTAAAGGACCTTTTGTAACTTAATGTTATTTCCACCAAAATAGATAGCCTTCTTGCACCTGCTATAAGTCATCTCCTATAAAAAGTTAAAACTACTTCGACACGATCCTTTACGGCTTTACCTACGTGCTAATAAGGGACTAGCTATTTGTATTAGTCTTAAGTTTCATTGATGTTCCTCTTGTTGTTATTTCTCAGAAGCAACATTTTAAAGATTGTTAACTTATTTTTCTTCACCTAATGAATGGCAGAGTGTAGGCAGTTCTACTGTTTGCCTAAGCTACCCTTGCTTCATTTATTATGGACGTCGATGATGATGTGGAGGACGATGACATGGATTTCAACCCTTTATATAGGGAAGGATCACCATCCGAGACCTCGTCAAGCCTTACCTCAGAGGCAGAATGCGAGGGAACTAGCTTTGAAAATCAACCAAGCACTGAGGTGCTTCCTCGCAGTAGTCCTGCTAATGGAAACACAGGTGATTGTGTGCTTCCCAAAGAAAGTTTGTCAGCCAAAGGTGCCTGCAAAGAAAATGTTCCAGAGAGCAGTTCTACCCAGTTGCATTGTGAGAATGGAGAAGGCCGTGTTAATGGATTGGGAAAGGAACCCTTACAGACTGTAGCTTCCTTCTCTCCATCAGTACAGAATACTCATCCCCTGTTGCATGAAGGTACGGAGGAAGATGCAATCTGCAGGCGGACACGGGCAAGATACTCTCTGGCAAATTACGCACTCGACGAGTTAGAGACCTTTCTCCAGGAATCTGACGATGATGGTGACCTGCAGAATGTTGACGAGGAAGAGGAATACCGCAAGTTTCTTTCAGCTGTCCTATCTGGTGGAGGTGATGACACACAGGCTTGCCAGGGGGATGAAACCCAGGATGAAGATGAGAATGATGCAGACTTTGAGCTTGAAATTGAGGAGGCCCTGGAAAGTGATGGTGGTGAAAATGTCGAGAATGATAAGAACATAAATGGTAGGAATGAGAAAGATGGTCATAGGCCTCAGACTAGGAAGAAGAGACCCAAGTTGTCTAGGGCAGTCAATCATCAACAGGAATCAACTAAAGCTAATTTGCGACCGATTCTGCCAAATGCCTCACTTACACCTCAGGTTCCTGGGCAGTATCTATCCCAGAACATCAATGTCCCTTCCTCATTGTCATCAGCAACTGGTGCTGCTGTAGTGAAGGGATTTACTGATGAGCAACTTGGCCAATTGCATATTTTGATATATGAACATGTTCAGCTCATGATCCAAACCTTCTCTCTATGTGTTCTTGATCCATCTAAACAGCGTGTGGCTGCTGATGTTAAAAAAATGATAGTTGAGTTGGTTGGTTACCGTGATCAAGCATTGGCTAGGAAAAACACTATTCGTCAACAATTCTGTTTCGAAGGGCAGCATCTTCGGTCAGCAATTAGTCATGCTTCTTCTGAGAGCTCGCAATACCAATGGATTCCATTAATTAAGAATCCTATTATGTCCATCCTTGATGTCTCGCCACTTCCTTTGGCCCTCGGCTATTTAAGTGATGTTGCAGGCGGTGAGTACGCAATGTGTGTGTGTGTGTGTGTGTGTGGTCAATTTTCCAAATACTATTTTTCATCTTGTTCGCCATGACTTAAGGCATCTTTTTTTACTCAATTGACAGCCGTTGTGAAGTATAGAAAAAGCCATGTGGATGGCACTCCAGACAGGATCCGGTTTAGGAAAGACCCTCTTTTTCCATCACCGGTACGTAGCACTGGCAGGGAAGCTGACAATGTTTCTCAAGACAGATCAAATAATATGTCCACATCAACGCCAGCTTCACCTGGGCAGTCACAGCCCAAGAAATCTTTAGCTGCTACCCTCTTTGAGAGTACTCAAAAGGAGCCGGTTGCTCTTGTTCCATTTGATATTGCAAGATTGGCGCAGAGATTTTATCCACTATTCAATTTTTCGCTGTTTCCTCATAAGCCACCTCCCGCAGCTATGGTCAGTAGACTGCTTTTCACTGATGCAGAGGACGGGTATGATTTACATCTTCACTAACGTTTTTAAGGCCTGCATTATGGTTTTCTTTTCTGTTAATTCTAATCTATCCATGAATTTCAATCTTCAAAATGTAAGATTCAAGGAATGCTGAATGTCGAAATTTTATTGTAGTCTCCATTGAGGTTGTACTGTTTTATGCAATTTGTATCTGGCTTTACTAAGCTGTCCTTTCATCTTCATATTGAAAATCTTGTAAGGTCTCCTTTTGGGTGGTTAATCATATTAAGTTTGATCATTTTTGTTCCACTTGCTTAATGTGGCATCATATATTACCCTTTTCAATTTCATGATTATATAACATCCAAATTTAACTGTGCTGTCCTTTATTTTCTTGGTTATGTAACATTCTTACTCTATGTTCTGCCTGCAGATTATTAGCCCTAGGACTTCTGGAATATAATAACGACTGGGAAGCGATACAAAAGCGTTTTCTTCCTTGCAAATCAACACATCAGGTACTATTGTGGTGTCGTTTATTTGTTTCTAATCTTTCTCTATTTCTTTTGAGTAACTCACAGTTTTCTATTATTTGCTAGACATACCAGTTTAGTATTTTCATCACTTGTTTGGTGCCCTTGGTGTTGTAACAGACTTCGTCTGAATATCTGAATATATGAAGAAATTGAATTCATTAATGACTCGGTATTAGAAACAAGTGTTGTTTTGATTGTATTGGCATGGCAGTGAGAGTTCCCACACCGCTGGGTGCTGGCACTACAGCCGCTCTAATTTGATATCTACTCCCAATAACTAATACACCAGGTTGCAATTTTCAAATTAAGATTGGTGACTCTTATGTGCTTAATTTCAACAAAGGCTACTGCCCAAAAATCGTTGTGCTTTTGTTACCGTTATACAAGCAAGCTTGGATCAATCTTGATCCTCTAATCTCAGCTAAGAACCACAACTCCAGACCTTATGGGCAAATTCTTGTTTTTCCCAGTGCTTAGTTTAGTCTCTTGACCAAGTTTTCAGTTGATCAAAATCCTGTTTCTCTTTGTATGCTTTATACTCTTTCAGTAACATAATTTTTTGTAGTGTAGATATTTGTGAGGCAAAAGAACCGCAGCTCAGCGAAAGCTACGGACAATCCAGTCAAGGTAAGTAAAGTGTACATCTTTCCATTTACTGGTACATAAGATGATTAATGAATTCTTATAAGCCTTTGTGGTTCAAGATTATTTCTCTCAAGGTCTTAACTGATTACGCTAAGTATGGTGTGCCAGTTCATCCCATCGTCTAGTTTTGAAACTGATATGTGGTTCCTCGGCAGAGACTTCTTTTCCATAAGGACTAGCTGAATGGCCTTTCGTTGCCACGGAACAACAAATTTAGGGCTCCTTTGATTAAAATATTTTCATAGGAATTTAGGGCTCCTTTGATTCAAATGATATTCTAAGTTGTGAAGCTCGTGAAGAAGCATTAGCAGTGTCTGAATCACCATTATTTTAAGGTTTTTCTTTTATGTTTATGCAACATATGTTTTCAATTTTTCTTATGTGTCAACAGTAAAGTAGGACAAAAAAAAATCCCTGGAAAACTGTAAAAGCCAACTTCTATAATATGGACCATATCACATTTGGTTATTGTAATTAGAAGCAAGCTGAGAAATGATTTCTACCAGCTCTATTTTTAAAGAGTACGAAACAATGACGAAATTTATAGTACTTTGGTGGGGCTCTATGATCTTACCTCTTGTTACTGGAAGTTTCAAAGAGCACTCCTGTGTGTTTTAAAATAGTAGGTCAATATGTTCCCGTGTAGCAAAAACCAACACTGGTTTGAAACTGGGATGACCCGATCCTCATGCTCTACTGGCTGTTATGGTGATCCCCAATAGGAAGTAGATGTCTTTCCAGAAATCAGCATACTACCAAAGTAATAAGCATATTCTTGTTTGAAATAATGCAGGACGTGCGTCGTATGAAGAATTCTCCATTGAGTAGTGAGGAAGTGCAGCGTATCGAAGAGGTGGTTATATCTAGTGTCTGCAGACTATCTTCTGTTCCCTGTTCAATTGGTATTTGCTTACGTTTCCCCTCATTCCTATGTTGATGCAGGGCCTCAAAATATTCAAAAATGATTGGACATCTATTTGGAAGTTTGTTGTGCCATACAGAGATCCTGCACTGCTCCAGCGTCAGTGGAGAGTTGCCAATGGAATCCAGCGATCTTACAGTAAAAGTGAGGCTTTAAAAGCAAAGAGGAGGACATATGAAGCCAAGAGGAGAAAAATAAAAGCTTCCATGGCTGATTCACAAGTAGGTCGTGAGCAGGAGGTTAGTGTGTTCCCGAACTCACAAGAGAACCTTAAGATATTTGAATGCCTATTTCCATTTACAGTAGTGTTATTGAGCATGATCTATATTGCTTTCGTGACAGGCTGATAATGATGCTTCTGAGGATGTTGAAAATGATGATTATGATGATGATCTGTATGTCAATGAAGCATTTTTAGCAGACACAGAGAATAGGAGCATGAATATGATGCAGACGGGCACCAGCCTCATTGGTGAATGTGGTTCTGCACATGGCCACTTTGAGCAGCATAAAAGAAATAGTATGCTCCACGGTGTCAGCACTGCATATGTACCTTTTAGCTCTTGCGCTTCTGATGGTCCTTCGACTAAAAGGGTGTTTGGTGTGACTTTGGACGAACTGCAAGCTTCACAATTGCCTAAAGAGAAAGGTAGCCATGTCGTCAAGTTGGCCCCAGATTTGCCTCCTGTAAACCTTCCTCCTTCGGTCCGTGTGATATCCCAGATGGAATTTCATCAGAATGCAGCACATTATAATGGTACCTCAGATAACACAGCGCAGGATCTGTTTCCTGTGCCACCTCCAACCTTTACAGAATGTGTTTATACACAGCTTAATCTTTTCCCTCATCATAGTACTACTGACAGATCACAACAGCATGGGTGTGATAGGCGTTCGACGGAAGATGGCACTGAGCAAGATTTTCAAATGCATCCTTTGCTTTTTCAGCATCCTCGAGAAGTGCTTTCGTCACATAGCCATTCGGTTCAAAATCTTACTAGTCATACAAGAAATTATAATCTTTTCCCTTTTGAGAAAGTTCAACTTGAGAAAAGTAATAAGCAGACTACAGATGGCATGGAAGGAGCTCCTGTCAATGCTAATACCATCGACTTCCATCCTCTACTGCAAAGATCTGAAGCTGAGATGCATGTGGAAGTACCAGAAGAGGACTGCCATCCACTTGCTAATCAATCTGACGGTCGTCTGAGGGAACCTCCAGTAGATGACCAGTCAACAGTTAGGGAAGCATCCTCAAGCGAAAGAGAGATCGATGTTGATATGCAAGCATCCACAAGCCCTTGTGAGAGGGATAACAACATTGATTTGGACATTCATTTGTGTTCCTCAGTGGATTTCAGGATTGCGAAGGACTTGAGAAGTACTCCTAGTAAATCAAGAATTCAGCCAGAAAAGTCTGCGAAGGACAGAGCTAGTATTTCGAATTTACAGCCTGGAAATGCTAGTTCTCATCATGACACCGAAGGGCTTGGCGAAGAAACAATGCAAGGCATTGTAATGGAACAAGAAGAATTAAGTGATTCCGAAGAAGAGAGCCAGCATGTTGAGTTTGAATGTGAGGAAATGGATGATTCTGAAGATGAGCAAGCTCAGGGCACAGAACCATGTTCGACTACAAATAAGGTAATGCCTGGTACATGAATCTGGTGTTGCACTGTACTGTGATTTTTCCTCTTCTGCTATGCTATGATTAAACGTCAAGCACTGCGCTACTGGCGTTTCATGATGTTTGTCACATGTTCGTGGACTGATTCTCACATGTTCTAATACCAAAATGATCAGTCGGCTGTTGATTGGTGATGCCAAACTTAAAAATCTTTCCTCCTGAGTTGATCTGAATGTTTTCGAGCCTTTCTTCTCTGCATGTTGTTTTTCTTCTTGAAGCTCACTGATAACATATACATATTTCATTGTGCAGGGAATTTCAACATCAGTTGTTTGTTCAGAGTTGCAAGAAAACAACGACCAGTCTCACACCCAACAAGGATTGAAACAGGTGGCTAAACAGGGCGTGAGGTCAAAACGGAAATCGCGCGGGTCTTCTAGTGCAAAGCCGGTCAGAGCAAAGTCCAAGCCAACGGATGCAAGGAGCACAGGAACTAGAAGGAGCCGACGGTCAAAAGCTTCTCGAACGAGTGAATCTAGCCAGGCCAAAATGCAGGAAGAGGCAGGTCCTGAACACAAGTCGAGTGATCCAAGAAGGTCTAGAAAGAGCCCTGCCCCGAGTTGAAGGTCTTTGTAGTGTTTCATTCCTTTGCACAAGAAATCTGTTCTGCTCACCTTGCTGCATCCGCCAGAGGATAATTACCTGCACTGCTGGGCTGATGAGGATAATTACATGTCAACCATTTGTTGGCGCATACAACTACTCAGGTGATCATTTGAACAGGCAATGCATGTCTGGAGCTGAGTAGAGAAACTGAAATGGTGAGGATGGTCTAATACATGTATAGCCCCATCGTTCATAAAATTGACTATAGCCGTCGGTGAGCGTGGGAAAGCATTCCCTCTAGTCAAGATCCAAGCACCTGCGATGGGCACACCAGGGATGGTGCGGTCCTTTCTTGGATCGAATAGGCGAGTAGATATTTCGCGTTCCTGTCTCCAGGAAGGTCTCGGGTTCATTCTGTACATCTAGCATGGCTGTTGATTGTATTTTTGTTCTTCTATTCTAGTGAGCTCTTATCAGTGCAGAGAAATGATGCTCTTAAGTGGAAAAAATAATGCTGATGCAGTAGTCAGTGCAACATTCAGGCCCTGTTTGGAAACTCATTCAGTGTTTAATTAATGCCAAATGTATCATATCATATGCATGTGAAACTGCTGGATTTCTAGGCAGGCTGCCCTTGATTGAGGCAGTTCAACTCTGCAAATTTACAGGCCTTCCGCATACTATGAATCTATGAGCTCCCCTCTCCAGAAGGTCGGAGGTCGCCCGGAGGGCTCGCTGGAGGTGGCGTTGAAGTGCGCCAGCGTGTGCGCCCACCTGACGTCCTCCTTGAGCTGGTGCACGCCAATGGTGTCCTCCAGGAAATCCTTGGCCTGGGCGCTCTTGTAGTCGTACATCCTGGGGAAGATGTTCACCCTGTTCTTGGCCTTGCCGCCCTCGTTCAGCCAGTTGCCCATGGTCACGTCCTCCACGCCTGATGCACACGCACGCAGAGGGTTTATGTCAGATGTTCTACCGGACTTCGTGATTCACAAGCAGAGGCAGCGCGTACGTACCTTTGGCCTTCCTCCTGACCATGTCGGAGGCGGCGATCCACTGGACGAGATCCCAGGAGAGCACGTACCCCATGCCGAGCATGAACGGCGGCGACTCGCGGTCCATGAACGGCAGGCCCACGCCGTAGTACATGTCCTCCCGCGGCGCCCGCCGCAGCGTCTCCACCAGCGCGTCCAGCCGGAGGTACGTGTCGTCGTCCACCTTCATCACGTAGTCGTACGGCCGCCCGCCGGCGCCCCCGAGCATCGCCGGCAGGTTCGCGAAGTAGGTGTACGTCTTGCCGTCCTCGGCGTTCTCGGTGCAGTTGAAGAGCAGCACGTCGCCGTAGGCGCGGCGCTCCAGCGCCACGAACGCGCCGTGGTCGGGCGGCATCGGCCGCGCGCAGAGCGCGAACCGGACGTCCACCCGCGCGGCGCCGCGGAGCGCCGCCGTCTGCTGCAGCGCGTACGCCATCCGGATAAGGTGCCGCCGGGCGTGCTTCTTGGGCATCGTGTGCACGCCGACCAGGATGCTGAGCTGGTCCGGGCGGCGGCCCCCGTCGTCCGCCACCAACGCCGCCGACGCCGACGCCGCTGGCTGGGCGGCGGCGGCGGCGGCGGCACGGACGTCAGCTCCGGCGAAGCAGCTCGCGACGCTGACCGGGTTGCGCAGGTAGGCGGGGAAGGTGATGCAGAGCAGGGTGAGGAGCAGGACGAGTGCCACGGCGCAGTAGGACGGCCTCCCGAGGTAGGACGAGTACGACGGCGACGACATTGCTCGACCTTGGGTTGTTTGCAATGGTGCACGCCACACATGTGCGCATATATAGGGCCAGTTTTTTGACTCAATTCTGAAGAATTACTGCCCGGAAAATTACAATCGCAAGAACTCGTTTCTTTCCCAGGAATTATCTGACAATTATCAGAATTACCAGTGCATTTCAGAATTGTGGGTTTCTGGCAATTCTCGCAATTCTGACCAGCCCCTCAAAAGAAAACCCTTCGTTT
>CBMN010751488.1:0-12249 GCA_000582825.1 Hordeum pubiflorum
GATAAGTTGGGCCAGGCCCCTAACTGGACGCGCCATTGGGCCTCCTCCGGCTGTAGTGCACGCCGGTCATAACAGAGGGTGGCTCGATCTTCACGAATTGGAGGTTGACGAGGAAGAACATAGCAAAAACACGAAGATCAAGGGAAACACTCGTGGACAACTAGTAATGCCAAGGCAACATCCTCGTATCGTAGATCCACACCACATGGTTAATGTGACTTCTTACAAATCCAAGGGAAAGCAAGAACGGGGGAGGAATTTTCTTCCCCAAGTCCTAGGATAGGGAGGACTTGAATTACACATGGGGATTCTTCTCCATGGAAGGAGGTCTTGTCCTCGTAGGAGCCTCCAATCGTAAGTGGCATTGTGCTCCTTGGAGTCTTTACCCATAAGTGGCCTTGTACTCCAAAGGAGTATTCTCCCTTGAGAGTTCTTGATCCCACTAAGGGAGGTCCTAGGATAAGGAGGACTTGAATTACACATGGGGACTCTTCGCCATGGAAGGAGGTCTTGTGCTCGTAGGAGCCTTCACCCGTAAGTGGCCTTGTACTCCTCGAGTATTTACCCGTAAGTGGTCTTGTACTCCAATGGATTATTCTCCCTTGAGGGTTCTTGATCCCACTAGGTGAGGATCCTACAAGGGGAGGAAGATGAGCTAAGCTCTACCAATGAGATTTATTCTTACCTAACCACAAATCTAGGAGGGGACAGGGGAGGAGTATATATAGTCTAGTCAACAAAGGGGTAAGTGTGGGAAGGGATACACGGGCCTTTGGCCCAGAACTACACGCAAGCAGGCGACCAGACAATCGTACAAATCGCAAGTATGCAAAAATGTTGGGCTACACGACGTGCAACTATTGCATAACAAATTTTTTTCCTACTGTGTAGATCACCCACGAGCATGCTTGAGATATATCATGGGATTACCACTAGATGCGTAGTCCAAGTAGTGGAAGTAGAGTTGGTGAAGCGCGTCGCCGTCGATATCCTTCGAATAGTCAGTTGCTGGATCCCTCGAACAAGTTCGCCGTAGTGGTATAAGTGCACCACCACCTCTAATGGTATTCGTGTGTGCATGTTGGAATGCCGGGTGGCGGATTGCTAGGTTTGGTCGCACAGCCGAGGCAAGTGGAGGTGGCTAGATGCAACACATGGAAGCCCTAGCCGATGCAATAATCTGTAATCATCCGTCATTGAATACTGGTAGCACCCCCTCCACTTATATAGATGTCCGCCGCCGCGGGCCCAACACATGAGGCCCACTAGGACTCCACAACCCACCTTCTATTTGGTCCGAGATCCAAGTTCAGGTCGGATTACATCTGACCAGCAAAGTCGGATCCAACCTCATAGGTTCCTTCCCTTGAGCATGCGACCAACAAAACATCATCTGCCTTTGTGCATCACCTTACAGAATAGAAATAAAAAGTGGTTGTGTGACCAAAAAGCTAACAGGCCGCTAAAATAATCACGCATCTATACCTATATGTTTTGTTTGGGTCAAATCATTAGTATTCAATTGAAAACACATGAATACCCTTGCCTCTGCCTATGGCGGGGGAGTATATATAGTCTCCAACAAATGAAGGGGTAGGTGGCGGAAGTGATACAAGGGTCTTTGGCCCAGAACTGCACGGAGGTAGGCACCCAGACAGTCTGGTCCTGGAGCTTCAGCTGATGCAGCGTGCGTCGCCCAACAGTCCGAGGCTTCTCGGTCTGGACCCAGACAGTCCGACCACCTCATGCCGGTTCAGGGGAGCCATGACCTGGACAGTCCAGCGTGCCGTTCGGGTGCTCTCGATTGCGGTGCTTGCGAGAAGTCCCAGCATCGGACAGTCCGGCCTGATATGCCCGCACAGTCCGGCCATGTTGCTGCGGCAGTCCTCGGCCTTCACCGCCTTGTGCTTTCGTCTCAGCTTCCACGCTTCTCTCGCATATGGTGTAGTAGCTCTTGCGTCCACGACCCCGTTTGGGCCAAACCTAAAAGTGCAAAGCGTAAGTGGGTCAAGTAGAGTTAGTGAACTAAGGTATGGGGAACACTCTGTAATGGAGTTATGTTGCTGAGTTGCAGCGATTATGGGCTGATCTAGATCACTACGCCAAAAGAGAGAAAGGATCTGAATCCGACCCGAGGACAAGCTCAAACCTTAGGGACCCTCTTGAGTTGCAACATGCAGATTGCACATCTAGTGTTAAGAAATGGATTGAATGCATGCGGGTGATAGAGTTCCTTAAGGGTTTGAATTCAGAATTTGAGGGAAGACAAGCTACTACGTTCCACCAACCCACTCTTCCCAATTGGGAGGAAGCTATAGCAGCAATTGCACAAGAGGAGGTCAGACTGAAGGTGATGAAGAACAATGTAACAACTCCATCTCGTCCTGCCTTCATAGTGACCTGAAACAATGAGACCAGAGACTGTTTCAACTGTGGTGAGACGGGACACTTGAGTCGTGGCTGTCATGCCCCACGCAGGCCAACCTGTGGAAGTGGTAGAGGATATGACCGAGGTGGACCAAGAGGAGGTAGCGGTCGAGGATATCGTATTGGTCACAAAGCAAATGTGGTGATGCAAGAAGAGGAATCCGATGACAATGTCGAAGTCTCTGTAAAGAAGTTACAAGAGTTGAGGAAATTGAAAACAAAGACAGAGAGTAATGCCAAAGACACCCAACATTTGGTGATTTTGCTCACTTTGCCTATGCTAATGAAGGTAATTGTGCTCATACGTCTACATTCTCACTGGTGTCACAACCAGATTGAATTCTTGTTTCGGGTGCATCTAAACATGTCGCGGGTACATCAAACGAGTTGTATACTCAATATCCACCCACACTTAAAGAAACTATTAAACAGCTGATGGCACCTCACAAGGCATTAAAGGTGTTGGCACAGTACAATGCACACCATTAATTGAACTTTCATCCGTTTTGCATGCTCCTGCTTTTCCAGTCAATCTTGTGTCAATGAGTGATTTGATTGATGATTTAGGTTGCGGGGTAACCGTTGCCTGAAAAATACGTCTAATTCAGGAGAGACATACAGGGAGGAAGCGTGGGACCGGGACCAAGCATAATGGGCTATGATACATGGATCGTGAGGTGCCAAACAATGCAGTGTCTATGGTGTTAGAGTAATGATGGGTGAGAAAGAAGCTATGGTGATGCTTCTGCATTGTAGAATGGGGCACATAACTTTTGATAAAACGAGCAAGTCTTTCCTGATGTAATGTATGGGGTGAATAAGAACAAACTTTTGTGATCATCACTATTCTCTTACTCAGCTGCTATACGTATAAATGATGCAGGTACGGGCCCTTTGGGCCATCGCGCGTGCACACACACACACACACAGACACACACCCCACAGCCCAACATATACCATCCTCGAAAGTAGCGAGTTGACACACGTAAATGAGATGATTCACCTTTGTTTTGATGGTACGAGTGTCACTTGTTGAAGCTCTTGACATGGTTATGACCCTAGGATGCCCTGCAGTAAGGAAGATGACGCAGATCGGAGACGTGGACGGATGATCTTCACTTGAGTCACCGACCACTGCCAAAGGTCCGGAGAGAAGAGAGAGCTCTCCTTCTCAAGCGTGCACTTTGGACCGATTCGCTCTCTCTCCCCTCCTATTACTAGTGCGTGTGAGCCCTGTATTTCCCGTGCTGGTTGGCGTCGCAAATGCCTCAATGCCTAAGGCGAGCTCGACGCCATGTTGTCGGAGGGTGCCCTCTGTCGCTTTGGGGACGCCTTAAAAACAATTACTTAAACACAAGTTGCTTGAATTGCTCATACTATGAAATGCCAAATATGTTTGAAAATATAATCATTCTTCTATGTAGGGGAACATTCTTTATCGATTCCCATTGCTGCAACGCACGGCTTCCTCGAAAGGAGGTGGGAATAGGGAATATGTTGGTACAAGATGGTCTACAATGTTGAGTGGTGTTGAAAAGTTTATGGAAGAGAAACCATGGGAATTCAGGTTGCTATTCACTGTTAGTCATTTGAAGCATTATTCTCTGAATTGAATTCTTGTTATTTCACCCTGAACTTGTATAATTAGCATATTTTGTGTTGCAAAGTTTACCTTGGAATGATGTCTTACAGTACACAGTGAACTGCATTGGACTCCAGACCTAGAGATAACAATTGTTTGTGTTTTAGTTTGACCCACTGGAGGGTATTTGTTATCACTCATGAGCTCTGAATTGTCAATTTTGAAATCTGAACTATGCCCTGTGGCCTTGCTGCTGTTTTCATATTCTAAACTGGTTATTTTACAGTAAAGCAAATGCATTAGAGAGGGCAATGGTTGCTGGTTTGGGAGGACTCAATCTTTTTGGCGTCATAATTCTGGGAAACTTACTGAAGTACGAATTATAATTCTTCCTACAAAGTATCATTTTCTTTAATTGAATTTTCTTCTACTAAATTAATATTAATTGTGAAGGCAAATGACAATGACACCTGGTGGGCTTATCTCATTTGCTGCGCAGTTATTTCCCTTGCTTCAGGTATAACTGAACTTATTTCTTTATAAATGGATTGGTGCCAATCCTTTTGGGTGTGTTTGGTAGGTTTTATGAGTAAGATATTCCCCACTGATACAAGAGTTCAGTTGTTTGGTAGCATGTTCGAGCCGTACAAGCCATGCCCACCTTGTACCGCAAAGGCCCGATAGCCGTGACCACCACAAAACCCAAGCAACCCACCCAGTTCGCCGCACGAGCGTAGCCCACCCCATCGGGCAGCATCATTCTCCCTTCCCCGCCGCCACCTCTCACTAGCTCTCTCTAAAAAATGGAGCTCCTCCAGAAAGTAACCTGACTTTGTGTAGCTGGCATGTTGGCCAGCTTTTGGGTCCCACATGTCAGCCACCCCCAAGTCAGGTGACTTAAGTCAGAGAATCCTAGTTCAGCCACACCGCACCCGCCCAGCCAAAACGTGATCCTCTCACATAAAGAAAACTATGTCAGAGGGATGTCCGACACATAGGACCTTCGATGCGCCATCCGACGGCACGGAGCAAATGCCTGCAGAAATAGAGGCACTGCGGTCAGACAGTGGCGCGACACTTGTTTGTGCCTTCGGCGGCGGCACGATCTCGACGGCATGGTGCAGCCTAGAAATAGAGAGCCCCGCTGTCAGACAATGACGCGACGCGGCGGCATGATCTCGATGGCATGATGCAGCCATGGCAGCGGCGCGACATGCCTCCTTCATCGGAGCTGGCATTGCCCCATATCAGGTCACTCTAGTGGTCCTTGTCGCAGAACACTCGCGTGGTGTGTAGGATGCCGATGTGGGTTGTGGACCTTGCTGCCCTCCCTGTGCAGGAACACGATGGAGTTGCCTGACGAGGAGCTTCTTCTGGTTCATGAAGTTTCTCCTCCCCGAGTGGAGCATTCACCAGCGTGGGGTAGCTTGGTAGGTGTGATGGAACATGAAGTTGTCCGCGTGGATGTCCTTGACTAAGATGTTCTGCACATGAGGCTCCTCATCGTGGTCCAGTGCCGGGAAGATGGTCTCTGCGCAAAACCGTGACATCGAGAAGCCAGCTAGGGCTGGTCGACCTGCAGCCAGGCTTCGTTGGCGGTGTCACCCACGTCCACCACCAGGCTGCAAGGGACAAGCACCAGACCCGCGCTGTGGACAGGTCGACGACGTCCGTTGCTTGCTCCACGTGGTACATCCTACCCGAGCAGGCGGCAGGCCAACCACAATAGAGTCCATGGGTTCCAGCCAGCTGCTCACTGCTCGCCGGGTGCTCTACGGACGTGAGCATCTCTTTCTTTCCCCTGCAACCCTAGACTCGCGTGAGCATGCGTATACTTTGCCGAACACGCCTAGTCACAGAACCTCATGGCTGCACTGCGCCGCCGAGGTCTCGTCGTCGTGGGAGGCGCCAAGTGAGCACCACGTCATTGTCTAGGCCGATTGCTGAACTCTGTTTCTGCGTCCGTCTGCTTCCCGCCGTTGGATGACGACATGGACGGTCCTCTGCATCGGACATCCCTCTATGTTAGAGGATCTCGTTCTGCCCCACCGTCCGTCTGCCTCTAGCTCCTTGGCCGTTGACCCCTGCTCATGCTCCTCCTGATGCCATCATGTGCTCCAACTCCTCCGAACGTGACCTCCTCTAACCGTCCCTTGCTCAAGCTCCTTAGGCTGCTGTTCCCTGCTCAAGCTCCTCCGGCTGCCGTTCCCTGCTCAAGCTCCTCCTGCTGCCGTCCTCTGCTCCATCTCCTCCGACACTAGCTCCTCTAGCCTTCGTGCTCCTCCCTCGTCTACCTCACCTGTACGACGCTGTTGGTTGTTCTCCAGCACCAACAAGAAGGGAGCATGAAGTCTACCTTCCCGTGGGTTCTGCGCTCTGCCTCTCCTTTTCCGTTCTTGGTCTCGATCTCTATGAGGGAGCGGGCCCACCACAATCCATGGGTATTCAAATGAATACCCAAATTTTGTGGAAGAAATTAATATGTACTTCCATATGTAATTAGAAAACAAAGAGAAATAACAACATGATCTATTTTTAGCTTAGCTGGTTCTGACTCATAAGGTGACGAAATAAGCGATCAGGAGTTCAATACCTGCTACTAGCACTTTTTTTGCTTGTATTTTTTTGAGGTGATTTATTTTGATCAGCATTTCCCCCTTATGTTCTATATTCGTAGCAATTGTTCCTATGTTTCTTAAGCGGAAGATCATTTGCCTTCTAACTACTAGCACTTTTTTGCTTGTATTTTTTTTGGTAAATATATCGATGCATTTTACCATTATCTATACCAATATACAAAGAGCGGTTGTGGAGATCCAACAAATCTCACCCATTCAACTACATCTATCCAACGTTCTACGTCGCACCGGTGTTTAGCGCTAAACATGTTTAGCACCTTCCACTAATTAATATCAGGCCTAATATCAACGTCTACATTAATCAAGTAGTTATATCCTACCTACTATTAATATGCAATTAATATCTTGCCTAATATCAATGTATAATCTAATTAATATTTTGCCTAATATTAACGTGCATTGCACATACACAATTACTAGTATTCTATGTATATCCTAGCAATTGTTTCTATGTTTCTTGAGCATAAGATCATTTGTCTTATAAAGTGCGTGCTTACCTGGCCAAAAATGCAATTGCATCTATATGGCTAATTTTTCTTGACAAGAAATTATTTTCACAGTAAAAAAATGTTTATTCTTTATAGATTTTGCAAAAGTAAAGTTTTTAGACAAAACTAGCACTTTGGTGCCAAAATCCACTTTCTGATTATTTTTCTTTTTAAAATACTATTTGAATACCCATATCCAAAATCTTGGGCCCGCCCCTGTCTCTATGGAGGCAGCAAGAAACTTCCACTACCTCTTTCTCTATTCTTCTTGATTGTTGGGCGAATCCGTATCTTTGTCAAATCTGTAGCTTTTTTTTGTTCCCCTTGTGTGTTATGATCGAAGAGCAGCATCATATAACTTTAGTTAATTGGGGAGGACTGAGGAGTGAGGACATTATATAGGCATTGCTTTGGAGAATAAGATGTTCAATGTTCAATGAATATTTTCAGGAACAGCTGGCAATCTATAATTTAGTTGCATTCTAAATGAAGCGCATCCTGTGGAGAATCACTATGTTCAATTCTGCCGTATATTACAGACATTCAGGCGACAGTGCTTAGATCGTACTATATTACAGTACATCCGGATGACACTATATTTTATTATCCAGAAACAGTGACAGTGTTTGTATCATGCTGCTTATTTGGTACTTGTGTCGAGGGATGATGATCTCCTCCTAGTGTTGGCTTAGTCTAATGGTCTTTGGTACTTCTGAAATTTGAATCTATACCTCCCAGAACTTTTGATATGAATTTTACACTTTGTAAGAATTTGCAGAGAATTCAGTGTTGAAGAATCTGAATCCAAGTTCGTGCACAATAGATTGTTCCGCAATTTGTTTTTCTTGTCAAGATCTTGTCGAGACTTTGTTCAAATATTTTTGATATATTTGTTTCGCGCTAAAATCTTACTAGAATCGTGTACCAAGTCCATGAGATACACCTTACCAAACTCTTGTCTCAGCATGCCTCAACAAATATAAGCCACCAAATAACATCTTATCTCAGCATGTCTCAGTGGATACCGGCTACCAAACACATTAGGTTGTATACTCTCAGCATGTCTCAGAGGAGAATAGCCATGTTAGGGTGATACCAGCTACCAAACACATCCTTCATTACTCATTTTACAAGGCATATGGCTGAAAGAAATCACGAGCCCTTTCTCTTTTCTGAATGGCATTTCTGACTTCTGTATGTGTATGTAGCAAACTGTTGATTTCTAAATTATGTGTTAAACATATGATGAATATTATTGATGACATACTGATGAATATTATTAATGATTATACTGATCATTCATCAATTCTTAAAACATGTGACCATTTGTAGATATATGCTGGCTCCTTTTTTGCAATACCATTATTTAGATGGTTGCTGCTACGCAAGACCAACAATGACATTGCAAGGAGGAACAAGGCTAGAGAAGAGAGAGCCCAGGAACTTTTGTCGCCAGAACCTTCTCTCAGAAGAAAGGTAAGAACGATTAGGCTGTGTTTGGCATTGCGGTGGGTTCTCACAGTCCCGTTTGCCCCACCCTTGTTTGACCATTTTTGCCTCGTGCCTAAATGTTCACCGCAGATTATAATGTAAGCATAACACAGCACAGTTCAGCAACCGCAGATTGAGCCTTAAAAGTGTATAGTTTTCTTTTTTACTTAACTAAAAATTTCTGAAGTCCAGCAAACTTTAGCTCAACAGAAGTTATGTGGTTGCTGTTTACACACAAATGGCATGTTTGGAGAAAGCCAGGTATATTCCGGAGCATTTCGTTTTGAACCTGATAGGCCGAAATTTGAATGACGTCGGTTTACCCCAAGGTTCCCATGCATCATAAAGTTCTAAAAGAGTGCCACTTTTGACGGGCTAAACCTGCAACAGCAAATAGAATTATTATGCAACTTGATCATCTCTTTCAACAGCTACAGGCTCCAGCAATGCGTGGCTATTGTTGGTATAAAGTGAAAATACATTGCAATCATGATAGTATTGCCTATATATTCTTGTAGCGTGCTTCATTATTAGTTAGTATTATCAATCTGAGTTGTTTGTCATCTTGTCATCAAATTGCCTTGCTAAGTTGCCTTTATTGATTTCTAGCAACTTACACACTTGTTTTTTATTGATTGGTATAAATTTAGCTAGTGATTTCTGGCTTTTCAGTTGCTCAGTGCACGCGACATGGCTCAGCGGAAGGTGATTACACCAGGGGAGATTGTCTACACAACTGAAAAGGATCTATTGGATCAGGATTATGAAGTCAGGGAGTGGGAAAGGCGATTTAAGAAACTTGAGTCAGACTGATGGTAATGATGGATACTTGAGATTCATATTATATCTGGATGCTCCTTTGGTCGGGCGTGCAGATCATCTTGGATGGAGGATAGATCTGACCGAACCATTTAACTAAGTGGGCAGAATGCCTAGATGAGAGACTGGATGGTTCTTAGGCCCATTGATATGCTGTGAATTTTTTGCCGAAGCAGTCTGTTTAATACTACCATTCACCAAAGGTATTGCTGCTGCTGTACATATCTGTAACATTTAGTCTACACACATGTATATATAGTTGTAGATCAATGAACAGAAGCAGGGAATTGTAATCCAGAACTAGGGAATTGAAATTCAGAACTGAACACCGGAACAGTAGGACATGTAAAGGATAATGCCCGTTAAACTGTTGTCTCAGATTGGGGGTATTCTGGATCTAGATTGATGACACTGGTGTTAATGCCTAATTCCATGGTATATGCATGAGAGAAGTCCACTTCTCAACTCTAAACCTACCACATGGTTTAAGATTCAACCCTGAACTGGAAACCGGTTATGGCACACCTTCAACTTTTGATACTGGTTAGATTACACCCCCATGATGATTGGTAAGTGGTTTTTGCTCACATGGCATCATGTTGACAAGCCAAAGATGACGCGGAATATAAATCAGCAAAAATGACCTTGAAATTATTTGTACTAAATGACCCTTCACGAAACTCTTGTTATGAACGTAATACTATCAAAATCGCTCACATACATGAGCATACACTCTTCCTTGTGCATTCTTCCTTGTGAAAGCATACTCTTCCTTGTGCATTCTTCCTTGTGAAAGCACGCACACACACATACCCTATCCCTACGACGAGCATACACGTGTGAAAGCACGCATGTACATCCTACCCCTATACAGGGCCAAGCCCTTGGTGACGATCTTTTCACACTTGGAGAGGAATTAAGAAAAAATCAAGACAAACACTCAAGACAAACTCCAATCACACATCCACTAAATCCACGAAAACACAAGAAGATACGATGATTCGAGTTCAACACGAGATACAAGTAAAGAGAATAGTTCTTCCCACTCAAAGAGACGAGGCCTTGTAATCCTTAGATGATTCGACTTCAACACGAGATACAAGTAAAGAGAATAGTTCTTCCCACTCAAAGAGACGAGGCCTTGTAATCCTTAGAGCATCTCCCCTTAGAAAGGGGCCTTGACATCCACTTAGATCTTCTCACATAGATGCCATCTCTATGGAGGTAAGTGGAAGGAGCTATGCTCAACAATCTCAAATGCTAAACATAAGCTAACCCTAGATGGAGGGGGAGGGGTCTCTTATATAGTCTTAGGCGAGTGGAGGACGAGTGAGATGGATACATGGGCCTTTGGGCCGGATCTGTCCACGCAGGGGCCGGATGTTCGGGTTGAGGGCCGAATGTCCGACGCTTCAGGACGGGTCGGATGTCCGGGCTTCAGGCCGGATGTCGGGGCTGGAGAGATGCTTCGCGCGAGGTTCTGGACAGGGGGCGCCTGATTTTCGGGCGGGGCCCGGATGCCCGGCCGCTGTAGCGTCAGCTCGCCTTCGTCTTTGGATTGGAGGCACCGGATTCCCGATCCCTGGGCCGGATGTCCGGACGCTGGGAGATCTTGACGCCTTCCTTTGATGCTTGACTTCGCCGTCCGTCTTCGTGGTGGTTTGGCCTTCACTCCAAGTGTCTTCGAGGTCATCTTCATTGTACCTAAGCACACATAGTGTTTCCGCTTGAGGTAGCATCCATGTCTCAAGTGGTTCGAATGGATAATCATGAAGGAGAGACGTCACTTTGGTTTCGATGGCACGTGTGGGAGCTCTTGTCGACCACTTGGAGCTTGATGGGTTGGTGTAGAGTCCATGGGGATGACCATGGGATATTCCAAATCATCTCCCCCCAGGGAAAGATCCGTCGATCGCGATCCTCATCACCATAGAAAGGAGATAGGTCCTTGACGTTGGAAATGTCGCTCACATTGTACTTGTTGCGTGGAATGTCGATCTTGTAGGCGTTGTCGTTGTAGCGTGCAAGCACCTTGAATGGTCCGTCGGCTCGAGGGAGTAACTTGGACTTGCGCTCGTTGGGGAATCGATCCTTGCGAAGGTGTAGCCACACAAGATCACCGGTGTTGAACACCATAGGGTGCTTGTTGGTGACTTGTTCCACTTGACGTTTGATCACGCGCCTTGTTTCTTCATGCATCTTCTTGATGTAACTTTCCCTTGCGCTTGTGTCCATGTTCATTCGTTCTTGAAGTGGTAGTGGAAGAATGTCCAATGGGGACAAAGGGTTGAAGCCGTACACCACTTCGAAGGGAGACTTTCCGGCGGTGGAGTGGCGTGCACGGTTGTAGGCGTACTCGGCGATGGGTAGGCACTCTTCCCATTCCTTGATGTTCTTCTTGATCAACATGAAGTAGCGTAGACAATGTTTGGTTGGTGACCTCCGTTTGGCCATCAGTTTGTGGATGATAGGACGAAGAGAAGAGTACCTTGATTCCGAGCTTGGCGCATAGCGTCTTCCAAAAGTAGCCTGGGAACTTGACGCTGCGGTCCGACACGATGATCTTGGGGACTCCATGTACTCGCAAGATTTCCCTACAAAAGATATTTGCAACATGTGAAGCATCATATCTTGTGACATGGAAGGAAATCTGCCATTTTGGAAAAACGATCAACAACAACAAATACGGAATCGTGGCCATTTTTAGCTCTTGGCAAACCAAGCACAAAGTGCATGCTTATATCTTCCCAAGGTGCAAAAGGTATTGTAAGTGGCATGTATAGACCATGGGATTGAGCTTTTG
>CBMN010751506.1:0-10866 GCA_000582825.1 Hordeum pubiflorum
AACATCACCCTCTTAACATTCCATAATTTTTTCAGATTTTTTTGAAACTTTAAAATATGGTTTCCACGAAGTTTTCATTGAATATTGGTTTCCATATGATATTAGGAGAGTAGTACGGCAATCCTTCCAAGCATTAATTGTTCCGATGATAGTAGAGGGCCTCCTTGCACAGGGTAACGATTAAAGCTTTGACCCTAAACGGTAATTCTGGGAGCTATGCTAGCTAAGTTGCTAACTTATAATTTGCCATTGTAGTTTGTTTTGTAGGCCTCATTTTTTACCATATTGGCATAACTTATTCTTTGAAATGCTTTTTTGTTCAATAGAATTGTTTCAACCTTGTGACTATTCAAAGAAAATTATACTGTCAATCTCAATAGTTCTTGAGCAAATTCTGCTCATTCCATTCCAATAAACTAGCTTGATTGACTATAGTATTATAAACTGTCATTGTAAAGGTGGTTGAGGGTCTCTTTACCAAATTGCTTTATGCTCTTCGGACTACTAGGGAAGGTTTATGTGTAGCCTGAGAAAAAAACTGATGAAGATCTTTTTGATTAGCATCATGCTATGTTTGGGAAAGATAGTTATTTATTTTATTTGTCGTGGCACTGTCTGTTTACATGTCATTTACCCTGAATCTACACATCATCTAATTTTGAATAAACCTTGGTAGAAAGAAGATGTATCCAACCGGGAGCATCACATATTGTTACTTGCAGATGTACACATAGGGCCGATATCTAAGTTTGAACATCAACCTAAGGTTCTTGTTTCTCCTTCTTAGCTTATTTTAAGAGGAGCCAGGCATGTTTGTTTCCGTCTTTCTTCATTGGTACACCGGCGTTGTTTTCTAGGTATGTTTAACAAGTAAATTTTCCCGCTTTCGTGAAAAATAAATAGAGCAAGATTGGTCTGGAATCTGATATATTTGTATCTTGATCTTCTTCCAGTGGCTGTGTTGAATGACCATTCCTCAATGTGTACCTGGATTCTCTTTGTGCACCTAATTTTTGGGCAGGTGTTAATTTTGCTTAAACTGGTTGTTTTATTATTCTAGCAGCCCACTTTCGTATGGTCTTCTGATTAAGCAATTCTCTGCATTCAAGGGCACCGTTCATTGTGATGCTGGCGTCGGCATCCCTGAGGAGGGAAAGACATGCGTTGGTGGCGGAGGCCATGCCCAAATACATGGCGCCCTGGTCGGCGCGGTATCATGGCGTTACGAGGTGGACAAGCTAGGAAATTCGTTGTTACTGTTTATAGCTAGGGCTGGTTTTCCTTGTGTTTTAATTTGTTGAACATAGATAGGTCTGGTTTCCCTTGCCGCTCCGAAATGCTCAAATGGAACGGAAATTCGGAAGCGCACCTCTGGGACAACACAAAGCCAGGTCTAGAGGCGCAAGCACAATGGCAAATAAGCATGGTGCGTAATTTTACTGTCCATGCTCTATCCTGTCTATTCAATGTTGAGGCTCCTAATTTTCAGAGCCAATGGAACTGACTAAGCTTAACTTGTAGAAACTGTAGGATGGTCGCATGGTGCACTTGCTGTAGCAACTGAAAAATCACAATACTATGTGGCATCATAATTCGAGTTACTAGGTCGCAATGCATGTTTATATGGGAACACGGGAACAACATCACTATTGGGTCAGTAAATAGATTGTTGATATTCATTTTTACTATGACGCCTTGAAACCCATGCTTGAGATGTAGCATGATAAATTGTGTGTAAGTGCGATAGAGGAAGCTTTTTTTCATAAGAGGAAACAATTATGATTAGATATCTCTGTTAAGCGTTTCTGTC
Organism: Hordeum pubiflorum; assembly: GCA_000582825.1. NCBI lineage: Eukaryota > Viridiplantae > Streptophyta > Magnoliopsida > Poales > Poaceae > Hordeum > Hordeum pubiflorum. The sequence goes on from CBMN010751506.1 coordinate 1,811, forward strand.
TTTCTGTAGGATTTGTGCATTTAAATTCTACTGTTTTTTCATATAAAATGAAACATATAATTGTGCACCTGTCTTCACTCCCCCTAGCTGATTTCTTTTCTTTGGATGTTTTGCAAGGGCTAGCTGATTGCTTTTCTTTGGATGTTTTGCAAGGGATCAGTTTCTACCTTTGACAGCCATTGTGGTTCTTCCATGTGCTGCTATCACAGAGAGAGTTTGGATGGAATATAAAAGCACCTCAATTTAATCTTCATTTTGGCATTACAGGAAGCTATATGTTCCTGAAGATAATGCTGAGAGGGCACATGACCTTGCAGGTTGCAGCCCTTAAATATTGGGACATACAACAACACACCAAACTAAGCAGTGTTTGTTGATTTGTGGAGATTTCTACTGCTGTTTTTACGAGGTATATTTACACACACACACACACACACAGAGAGAGAGAGAGAGAGTTTACTGGTTTATGGATCAATATGACCACAATAGGAGACTATGTATTTGACTGTAGACTGTAGCAACTTTAACCGGTTATCAATATATTTGTGGAAATAGCATAAGAAAGCAACAATTTTCAATGAACTTCTATTTTAGTGCTTGATCATTTTTCGAACCATACAAGGAGTTGTATGCGAATTCATTAATATGGAAGAATATACAACGCCAAAGAAAGACACAAACCATACAAGAGACACAACCCTAAATAGAAATAAAAGCTTAAGACGACCTAAGCAAACCCATCATAGACTAGGACAAGAGCACCACACAACGCATGAAAGTGAGAACAATCTGCTGCAAGAGCCAAACAACACGACCCAGCAAACGGCTATCATCACAACGACAACAAAGACTAAAGCACTGCACCGTGTAGAAGAGACAGCCACCACACTTGCATGAGCCTGGGCACAATGTCGCCGAACACTGAGGCCACCAGCCCAACACCAGCAGATCGGACGTCATCCAGGCCAAAGAGCAGGGGCCATATGGGGAACATGCATTAGCCACCGGGGACGAAACCCACCGCGGGCGACGACCAGACAATCAGCGAGAATGACCAACTACCAATGCAGCAATGCCTCACACCGATCGAAGACGAGCCAACAGGAGGTGGGTGTGCAAGATCCGACGGAACACCCGCCAGATTTGGTAAGGAACGTAAAAAACCAAGATAACAAGGAGCGGTATTTTGATGGATGGAGAGGTGGGGAGCACTAATAGACCAAGGTTTATATTCTTGTGGCTTTGGTCTTGAAGAACAAAAGATATACCTACGATAGTTAATGTACCTATGTATCTTACTTTTCATATCAAAATAAAATGTTTGCATAATTTGAAGTGTTGACCCGTGGCAACGCACGGGTATTTAGCTAGTTATTTTATGTTGTTTGCCACTCTTGATTATTTATGTAGTTTGCTTGTTTGACAATGTTTTGCGTATGCTTTAGAAAACTTATGATGTGACTCTTTGCGTGTGATTATATCATAAAAAGGAAAAACAACCTTCTATTTTATTAGGAAAAGCTACCTGCCATTTTATATTTTCTTTTCTTAAGGGCATCCCTTCTGTCGAAATCGCTAATTAAGAGTCACTTCTTGCAAAGGTCACTCCCATCTTCGCTGGTGGTGCACGCCACTTGTCGCAATCTGAAAGTTTTTCTCTTTCTTCCTATATTCGTTTTTAAAAAATATTTTACCTCTTGAACCGTCCGTTCTAATCACAAACCGTTTTCACCGTTGAATTTCTCCCATCAAGATCTTTGGAACAAGATCCCATGATAATAGATTTTGACAAAAAACATTCAAAAAAACAGGGATGAGAAAACTTGAAACCAAAAACGGAAACAAAAACAGCAAACAAAAACAAAAAAAACAAAACCGAAAAAATAAAATAAAATAAAGGAGCACGATTGTACCTTTTCACTCTTTTTTAGAAGCACGACTATGCTTTTCCCTTTATGGAAAGCATAATTGCGCTTCTTGTAAAAGCACATGTTGTTCTTTTTCATTTTATGGGAAGAATAGTTGTGCTTTTCGTGGAAGCACAAATTGTGTGTTTCCCTTTTCGGACTTGTGGAAACACATATGCGATTTTTCTTTTTCGGAAAGCATAGGTTGACCTTCTTGTGGAAGCAAATGTTGTGTTTCTCATGGAAGCAAATGTTGTGCTTTCCCCTTTTTGGAAAACATAGTTGTGCTTCTCGCCGAAAGGTATTACTTGTCAAAAAATCTATAAAAAATATTTGTTTCGCCAAAACATAAAAAAACAGGCAACGTCATAAACCCGCTAAAAAACCGAAAATACGTGCATAAAAAACACCGGAAACCTAAGGGTGCATGTAGCGCGCGATATGTGGTGTCGGCTAGACGCCGTGACAAAAAAGTGACCTATGCCAGAGCCCCCCAAGCGAGCGCAAGGGCTATATGTCGCCCTACTAACTCCTAACAGGAATCACCTACGGGCGACACTAGCAGGCCGACCCATTTCTGCCTGTGTAGGTTCGCTTCCCATGTAGCGGTCGCTGCAAGTCTGGTTTTCTATGTTTTTTCTTTTATTTTTTTCACCGGTTTTCTTCGATTTTGCTTAGATTTCCTTTGCTTTCTCAATGGGTTTTTTCCTTCCTTGTCAACCTTTGTTTTTCTTTTGTTTCTATTTATTGGTTTTCTTGTTGGTTTTTCTTTTTTTCAACACATTTCTATATTTTTCATACGTATTGTACATTTTTTTCTTATATAATAGGAACATTTTTTACACACGTTTAACACTGTCCAAATATATTGATTGACATTTTTTAAATATTGATGTCTAGTATTTTTTCATATGCATTGTACATTTTTTGTATAAATATACACATTGTTTTACAAATGTTTCACATTTTTCAAATACGCTATTAACATTTTTACAAAAACATGAGTTCAGCATTTTTTTTCAAATACATGTTAAACATTTTTTTTAAATACACATTGGAACATTTTTTTTCAATGATCAAATCTTTTTTTCAGAAGTATGCATATTTTTTTACATTGTACAAACATTTCTTGCGAAATGTCCTGAACACATTTTCTAAACTTGTGAACATTGTTTTAATGAAATATACAATTTATTCAATTACATGAATATTTATTACAATGTATATAAATTCACATTGTATATTTTTTGTATACATAAAAACATTTTGCTATACACGTTTAACATCTTTCAAATGCAAGATTAATATATCTTAGAAATTTAGGCAATTTTTGTGCAATATATATATTTAAAATATTTCAGAATATAAAAGAAGTGAGAATAAATAAATAAAACGAAAAAATATGAATAAAAAAGGAAGAAAAAGCAACCAAAAAAGTAACATGATGTCAGCACGCGAGCGGCGGCTACTGGATTGGCCCAATATGTGTTCCCTTTTAGGCGAGCCGTGGTAGGGCTCGCTGTGGGCGGCACATAGCAGCTCCCTGGCCAAGCCCAGATTGACATACCGCCCAACGGCGGAGTATCCTTTACTGGAGGCCTATAAGGGTCACTTTGGTGGGCTGAGAGTGTCATTTGACGCGCTTATAACCGTCGCTGCCTGTCGCATGTTGGACGCTCCCTCGTGATTTTATTTTTTGTAAGCGTTTCCGCCTGATTTTTCTTAGGTTTAGTGGAAAAAATTGAAAAGAAATATTGTGCGAAAAGCACACTCCTTTTCTTTCACGAGAGACACAAGTTTTCTTACACGAGAAGCATAATTGTGCCTCTCATAAAAGAAAAAAAACATGTTTTTTCTTTTTCTCGTGGATGCACATATTTGCTTTCGCGAAAGGTACAAACTCTCAGAAAAGGAAAAAAACGAGTTTTTTTTCTTTCATGGGAGACACAAATTTGTTTCTCTTTGAGGCACAGATTTGCATCCGCGATAGGTGCAACTGCACCTTTTGGAAAAGAAAAAAATGTGTTTCTTTTTTTTTCTTTAACCAGAGGCATAAATTGGCTTCTCGAGGGGACACAAATTTTGTTTCCATGAGAGGCAAGATGTGCATCTCGAAAAGTAAAAAACGTATTTTTTTGCTTCCACGAGAAGCACAAGTTTGCTTTCACGAGAGGCAAAACTATTCCTCTCGAAAAAGGAAAACAATATATGGAAAAAAAACATGCTTCCCGTTCGTTTTTTCCTTCTAATTTTTCGTGAAAAAAGTTTGTTGAAATTATTCATAAGGATCTAGTTCAAAGATCTCGAGACGAGAAATTCAATGATAAAAATGATTTTGAATTTGAAGACGATTAAAAAGATAAAATGTTTTTATTAAATGAATCTCTACTACCTGAAAAATGAGTAGTGTTCCTTATCATGTCGACAGAACACTACATCAACCAATTCTATTCCCTCTCATCATGCCAATCAACTGATTTTTTATCGCCCTGGCGTATCTTTTGTCCCACGACGTCCTTTGTTCGCATCTTCCCTGTATGCCAATCAACCACCTTAATTTAGTTATTTTGTTAATCAATTTCATCTTAACTTAACCAAACTTCTCATCAAGCTAAGTAAAACATCGACAGGATTTGATAAACATTTCTTTACACAATCGCATTAATATAGGCAGATAATTCATGTGAATTTATTTACAGAATATTTATACCCTGTTGTAACGCACGGGTATTGTCCTAGTCTGGAATAAAAGAAAACTCTCACATATATGACAAGCGATGCAATTCTTTTGAGGGAAAAGCCAAGTTTATTCATCAAACACCATAGATTGTGGAATATATCTCGGATCATGGGGCTATCCTCACCACAGATGGACACCTCGGACCTAATGAATGCGAAAACTTGGCTAAATTACGTGCTTCTTTGCTCAACTCTCTACTTCCAAAAATAAAGTTACAATTTAAAGTACTAGCTCGATGCTTAATTTTAGTAATGACAATACCATATCTTCCTTGCTTGCCCTTGAGTATGTCTCCTACTACTTGCTTAGAATCTGATACGATGATAAAACTCTGCAAGAGTAGGTCTTCTGCGAAAGCAAGCGCCTCCCTAAATGCAATAGCCTCCAATGTCGCCGGATCACAGATTCCGTGAATTACCAAGGCCGAGCTGCCCAAATAGTTCCCGTGCTCATCTCTATAGACCGCTGCCGCAATACCTCCTTTAGATGGTGTTGAAACACCTGCATCCACATGGATCTTCGAAAACCCCGCGAGGGGTGCCTTCTGCCTTCTTTCCCCACTCGGAACATTGCTTCGTTAACCCTTTGAACTGGTCTCGGATCCCTTAGGATTTCTAGCTCTGCGATGTACCTCTCTATGAATGCATGAGTAGCTTGTGGACTTTGAAAAATACCTTCATGGATTGATTTCCTCCTTGATGACCATATTGTTCACAAAGTGACCACCACCTTTACAAAATGCATGTGCGGTAATTTTTCAGTCAGCGAGAACAACCATTGCTTGGCACGCGGTTCCGACATAGCAACTGGGTGATGGGCTATCTCGTTGTCAACTAGAGACCAAGTGCACCGGGCGACAGTGCACTCTAATAGCGAGTGGCGCCATGAATCATGATTGCCACATAAACCGCAAGAACTTGTCATATGTCTATGAGCTCTTATACCCTCTGTTGGAATTGGACTGTTTGGCTAGTCGCCACATGAACATCCGAATTTTTGCCGGGACTTGAATATTCCAGAGTAACTTCCATGCCTTTCCTTCTGTCCCCGTACTAGAAGAACCAACAATCCCTTCAAGTCATGCCTCACGCCTTTGTTTAGTTGCCACAAGCATCCAATATGCTGATTTTTACAGAGAAGACTCCACTCCTTTTGAAATTCCAGCTTCAAAAGTTTTCCATATTTCTCGTGCACAGTGGTATACCTAAGATGATAGGAATGTCCATGGGCATAAATACCTCTTCCACGCGTTGTTTGTTCCATGAAGCCGCTGGTGCATCGATGAGTTCAGCACCAATGCCGGAGGATCAGAGACCAAGCATCGGTATGGTCTCAACATCTCATCACGTGGAAGCCAATTATCTCCCATATGTATGTAGTTGCCCCATTGCCAATACGTTGATCAACCCACAAGTGATCCAAATTTGTCAAGGTGAGAGTGACTTTTGCAAAGGTACTGTTTAATTAATGATCTCGGCCCAACTGGCTTCCAAACCGGCTGAACAGGCCTAAAAATTGGATGTGAGCCTGCAGGTCCAAGGCCGACGCTGCCTACATGCGGCCTGCAACTGCCTCCTCGTTCGTTCTCTGGCCTCTCCGGTGCTCACTTGGCTCTTGCTCCGATATCCCCCTCCTCCGACGCCGACCAGTCTGCACCTCGGACCGGACCGACCACCGGTGGCGCAGGCCCGGCTGAGCCGCACGCAGCCAGCCCGCGGGGACACGGCCGGAGGCGATGCCGCCCGCCGCCACCTTCTCGTCATTCTCCGCGTTGATGCGCCGGCCTCCGCCGCCGACCCGGCGCCTCCTCGTCGCCGCCGCCGCGCGCGCGCACAGCACTGCAGGGGCCAGCCGTGCTCGCGGCGGCCTGCCGCGGTTCCACTCCCCGTCTCTCCCCTCGTCCAAGGTAAGCGCCGTGATGTTATTGTTATCCCGTCCTCCTCCGCGGGTAGGCATTTCGTCGAACGCCATGCGCTCGTTCTGGCCCGGAACGTGGTTGCTGGGTTTTCCCTGTAGCTTTACGTTCTCGCTGCCGAAATCTCCGTTTTCCTCAGTATATTGCTGTGAGAAGACGATGTCTGTCGGATGAAACATTTTTCTTCCCAGCATTTAGGCATTTCGTCGAGCAGCCCTCTTGTGTTGGGTTATTTGTGATGTACAGATGTGTGGTGTCTCGTGTCTTCATACTGATTGTAACGGTCATGGATGTTAATCTGCAGGGTGAGGTGGTTCGCATCCAAGGCGACGAGTTCTGGCACATGACACGGGTGTTGCGCCTTGGCATCAATGACAGGTTTCACCGCTTCCATTTCCTTTTTCTTGTGTAACTTGTATGTAATACTCCCTCAGTCCCAAAATAAATGACTCAACTTTNNACTAACTTTAGTACAAAGTTAGTGCAAAGTTGAGTCACTTATTTTGGGACGGAGGGAGTACTCGTTAATGTCAAGCTTAATTTTGGTAAGGGTAAAATTTCCTAGATATGCACTTCTTGATATATCATGGAACCTAGAAGCCATAGACCAGAGAATTAGTTTTAAGTTGTACCAGAAGCTCTCTTTGGTCGGTTTAGTCCTTCTCCCCAACTTCTTGTATATGCAAAAGCTCTTTTGTGGTCAACCTTTTTGATTTACGACACCAACCACGCACATCTGACGACTTTAGGAGATTCCAAGAAATGATTTAGCCGGCATGCCCATGCTCATAGTACATTTGTGTCTAGTATATCATTTTCTGGAAGACCAGTCCTATTTTTTGATATAGTATAGGCTCCCGTGTGAATTAGCACTTTGAATTCAGATACACTATTAAGATATAAAAAAGGGACAAATGCTTACTGAACAAAGCACAATATGACGACACTAAGACATGGCTCTTTTTTTTTTCTTGAGAAGTACACTGAACTGAAGATGAAATGTAAAACATTCATTAACCTAGTTGTATTTTTTTAGACATTTTGTATGTTTGAGCAAGTCCTTTTCATGCTTTATTTTCAGATTTGCACAAAAATGCTTGTTTGAACATGATATTTCCCCTAGTGACACACAACCAAATGTAATAGTCCCCCCGATCCATATTAATTGTCGCTGCTTTAGTACAACTTTGTATGTAGTACTAAAGCAGCGACAATTAATATGGATCGGACGGAGTATTTCTACCTCTGATGAATATCTATTCACTAAAATTTCAGATTTCTACAGAAGTCTTCAATTGTACATGATATTTTCCCTAGTCATCTAGCACCAAATCTGCTCTTTCCTGTATCTTCAGTGTAATTTTACTCCCATTTACATGTTTTATAATGATTCTGCACATCCTGAAACTTTGAAACAATTGTTTGAAGGGTCGAACTATTTGATGGGGCGGGTGGCCTAGTTGAAGGATCCATACAAAAAGTTGACAAGAATGGATCAGATGTTGAGTTATTAGAGAATGCTAGGCTCATTGCTCCTCAAGGAATTCAATGGCATGTCTTTGCTGCATTTGGTGAGTAACAGAGAGTTTACAGAATTAATCTGTACATCAGGAAAGTTTTGTTACACCATCCATTCCTTGACAATTTTATGATTCCAACCCCCAGGGACGCTGAAAGGCGGACGCGCAGATTGGCTCATAGAGAAATGTACTGTATGTTATGTGCTGCTTTATCTGTCCAGTTTCTCCCTTTTCTACTTCTAAATCAGCTATACTTGGCATGTTTTTTAGGAACTTGGCGCTTCCAGTGTTACGCCTCTTTTGACTGAACGATGCCACACGATAGCAGAAAATAGAGTGGACAGGTTGCAACGGCTGGTGTTAGCTGCAGTTAAACAATGTATGAAGTCTGAGCATCTTTCTATTTGTTGAACTATTATATGGTAGTTGTTCAGTGTGAAGACACCATTTGTGACTAAGATGTCAGTGCAGATGTAATAAATTGAAGTATAACTAACTACATTACTCTTGTGCTGTTTAGGCCAGAGAGTGCATGATATGTCACTGAAGCCCCCAATTCAGATACATGATCTTCCGCTGGCTGTAAGCACTCGCAACCCATTCTTTGTGACCTTTGCACGTAACACCGCAACCAATGAGATACTCATGCGTTGACTGCTGGGAGTTTTTTGTTATCAGGTGTCGCGATCGAAGCTTGCTTTCTTAGCATCTGCTGAAGCGCCTCCTGTTTTGAGCGTTTTGCCAAAGTGCGGCAGCGAGGAGGAAAGTGGGCTCTTAATCATTGGACCGGAAGGAGGTAACGTAGTAAATCTTGCGTGCTTTATATCTATCTATCTTATCTATCAAAGTGTTTCAACGAAAGTGACACTTGGTCCGTATTACCATAAATCTTGCGTGATTTGTACTTATCTATCTATCTAACTAACTAAGTTTTTTTTCGAAAAGGAGGTTATCCCCCGGCCTCTGCATCATAA
>CBMN010751510.1:91-18775 GCA_000582825.1 Hordeum pubiflorum
ACGTTGGAGACGTATCAATGACCACGTGATGCATCGCTGGCCACTCGAACACCGGTCGTGGCACACTGGAGGAGGAAGGTGGAACACCAAACTGCGTGACTGGTGGCCAGTAGGTGGTGAAGGACTGCATGTTGCACGAAAGCATAGCCATGTTGGCACTTGTTTGTTGGAGGTCCATCTTGATACTCCCAACACGTTGCACCGACTATTGGTACTCATCCCTAGGTACGAAATCGCCACCATAGACAAAAGTCTGCTAGGGTGGCATCCCAAACCGACATCTCCTTTTCGGGCACCTCCGACCATGCCTGACTCCATAACCGTGCCCAACGCTATAGCCGGCGTTAGCACCTCATGCTATCGCGTCCCACTTGGGAGCTGGCTCAGGTTGAGCATTCCCCCGAGACCCCTAGCCTCGTAAATCTGATCCAAGTGAGCACCCACTCCTGACAAGTGCTCACCTAAGAAAGCCTGCAAAATAGACAAGCATACTGCTACCTCCATATGAGGGTGTCTTCTACATCGGATACACATCTAACTAATTACAGTGTGATTCTCAGTCTATTCAAATGAACTAGTTGGTTAGACTCGAGCCATCTTCTAAAAGAAGAATTCCAGTTACCATCGGTCATCTGCCTTATAGATTTAACATGCTCATTGCAAATGAGGGAAAGATCATGAAATTGTTCGTTTAAAGGACTAGTATCAATTTAAGCATCCTCCCAGAAATCAAATTGTCTACAATTTCCGAGAACCATGGATATGCCCTTAACATACAACTTCTTAATCTTCAACAAATCAGACCAACAGGGGCAGTCTCGGGTAGTAAATTTTAATTGTTGTACCCCATTTATAATATTGTATTTTTCTAACAATTTCTTGCCACATCCCCTATTTACTCCCCAAGTTCCACCACCATTTAAACAACATACTAATATTGAATCTTTCTAGGTTTCTAATGACCAGTCCTCCTTTTTTCTTGGGTCTACAAATCACAAGCCATATGACCGTATGATACTTTTTCTTAACACTATCACCTTACTAGAAAAAAAGTCTTAATGGCTTTCTCCATTCTTCCTACATTAGTTCTTGGAAGTATGTACATGAAGAAGCGAAACACATGCGTATAGTTAAGCATGCATTGATCATAGTCACTCTCCCTCCGAGAGACAAAGTTCCTGATTCCCAACCATACAATCTTTTATACACGCATTCATCAGTACGTATCCAGTTATCCACATGTAGTCTACTGCCAGAAACATGGAACCCTAAGCATTTTATAGGCCAAGAGCTTACCTAGCAGTTCAACATATCAACATATAACTGGCATTTCTCATTATCGTGCGACACCATGATCACTTACTTTTTTGAAAGTTGGTTTTCAAACTAGACATTTACTCAAACAGATGCAGCAACAATGTCATATTCCTGACATCTTCTATACTATCTTACATGGAGAGAATAGTGCCATCTACTTATTGCTTATGTTGCCACACCTTTATCAATAATATGAGGTATCAAGTGAGTGATGATCTTTTACTTGAGCTAGCTGCACCATTCTATGTAGGCAGTTTGCAACAATATTAAAGAGGAAGTGAGACAAAAGATCCATCTGCCTCACCCCTTTGAAGATACCAGAATTTATGCCCACATCATTTATTTTCATACGTAAGAGAACCCCGTTTCACTACAATATGGAGCCATCCTATCCACTATTCATTGAATACTCTTTCTCTTTGCCTATGAAAAAAATCCAGTTTACCATGTCATAGGCCTTTTCAAAATTCAGCTTAAGGACAACCCCTTTTTGTTTCATCCTTCTCGACATGTGTGATTTCATGTAGAGACATGACCCCATCCATAATATTCCTCCCCATGATAAATGCATTTTGGCTAATTGATATCAGTTTCTTCCTGCGTGCTTTTACTCTTTCATTTAAATCTTAGGGAAATTTTTGAACATTACCAACAGTGATGGGTATATTTTTGCACTCGTTTTTACACATGTTTAAACCAGACAATCGATTTATTTACTAATGACTAATAAATGCAAGAGATTGCAAATCTATATGTGTATTTTTGTTCTTGACAGAATAGAGGAAGCGGGGAGAGCGATAAGGAATCTGCACGTCCCTTGGAAGGAGAACAACATCAGGCATATATTTACACAACAAGATGCGAATGATATTTTGAGCATTCGACTCCCAAACTATGATGAGGATGATTATATTGCTTGGCAGCCGGAAAAGAATGGAATTTTCACTGTCCGTAGCGCGTACAGGCTAGCCATGGATGAGAAGAATTCTCAAATAATTGGATCAAGCCATAACATTTCAGGGGACCGTACTCTTTGGAACACTATTTGGAAAACAAATGTGCCCCAAAAAGTACGTATTTTTACTTGGAGACTAGCAACCGAATCCCTTGCGGTTCAAACAAACAGATTTTGACGTATCCCAGGCCTCACCCCGATTTGTAATGTGTGTGGTGCGGATGACGAAACGGGCTTTCATGCTGTACACCGATGTACCTTTGCAAGGGCCCTTTGGCATGAAATGAAGGATGTTTGGAATTTGCCCCACGAAATAACCTACACCGGGAAGGACTGGGTTCTTATCCTTTTAGATAAGGTGAGTGAAGACCTAAGGCAAAAACTTGTGCTTTTTTGGTGGTGTGTGTGGCACCACAGAAATGATGCGATCTTCGCAAAAGGTAAAGCAAAATTTTCCCATTCTGCTAGATTTTTGCAAAACTACCTAATAAGCCTACGCATGATTGAGAGCGGAATTTCTGAGATCGATCGTAAAGGGAAAAGCCCTATGATTAAATTGCCAACATTGAAATAACATGATGATACTAAGGTAAATGATTGGCAAAAGCCTGATTTAGGATGGGCAAAGGTCAATGTGGATGGAAGTTTCTTGGAGGAAAGTAGAAGTGGTGCGTGGGGAGCTGTGATTCGAGATCATCACGGAAGAATTATCTTATCCGCCTGGGACTACATTCCGCGGTGTAAAGGAGAAGATTTCGCTGAGGCTACTGCTTGTCTAGAAGGATTGCGGAAAGCGATGCTATCTATTGACCTCCATTTAGTTGTCGAGACAGATAGCAGCTCGGTGGCAAAGGCGCTCGACCCCACATGTGTCGATAGATCGGAACTTGGAGTGATTGCACAGGAATTTCATGCCATCAAACACTGGAATAGAGAAGTTAAAGTTTGTAAAGTAGATAGAAAGGTTAATAGGTTAGCTCATAGTCTTGCCCAGTTTGGACGTAGAGAGTTGCGTGGTGGTGTTATGCAAGGGACAGTGCCAACATGTGTGTTGAGCGTGGCCTTGCAAGATTGTAAGAAGTATTTTTCCTCTCTTAATTAATACAAACTCTCTATTGCAAAAAAAGAAGAAGGAAGGAGTGCTTTTGCGCGTACGCCATCAAAATTGCCTGTAAAGTTGTAAAATATTATCGACCAATGCCACCTATAAATGATAAAAAACTTTTCACACGGAAAAATCTTGGACTGGGCCGGCCCATGCAAGAACCTCGTATACCGCGCTCTACACTCTAGAAGACACAACGCACCTGTTTGGGCCATCCCATGTATGAGCGACCTGTTTTTAAATTTTCTTTTTCTTTTTTGTTATAGTTTTTTTTCTACATTAAATAATTTAGGAATTCAAAAAAGTTTCGAAAGTATAAAAATGATAATTCATAAATAAAATGTTTAATAATCCATAAATATTTGTGGATTCAGAAAATATTTGCGATTTTAAAAAAATGGTCCCATATTTAAGAAATGTTCACAAAATTTTAAACAAATGTTTGGGAAATCAAAAAATGTTCATGATTTTGTAAAAAGTTCAAGTATTAAAAAATGNNAATGAAATTGAATAAAATTTTGCCAATTCAAAAAAAATAATCATGAATTGAATTTTTTCCTAAAAATTCAGAAACTGTTCGTAAATTAAAAAATAGTTTATTGATTGATAAAATGTTCGCTGATACAAAAAAGATCATTTATTTCAAAAAACAAAATCATCAATTCCGAAAATTGTCCCACCAATTTCGAAAAAATGTTCGTCGACTCTAGACATGTTCATCGATTCAAGAAAATGTTTTAGAAAATGTTCACGTTTTTTAAAATATATTTGTAAATAGTTTAAAATGTTCATGAATTCAAAAAATGTTCATGATTTTTGAAAATGTTCATGATTTCAAATATGTTCACGAGTTAAAAAAATGTTCATGATTTTAAAAAATTCATGATTTCACAAAAATTGAGAGTGATAGTGTATATCGGTGATGCAGCAAAATGTGGTTATGGTCATTAGAGATTATGAATTTTTTCTCCCGTTGCAATCGCACGGGCCGTTTTGCTAGTACTTTACATATTTGTGTATTTCATGATCGTATTGAAGCATTTTACAAGTCTTGGGATGGTTATGTTGCACGTCAGCAAGTTCGAGGACCATATTTTGTAATTTTCTCGACAAAAACATACAGTAGAACCTTAGAAAAACCCCAAGGGCTTCCGCACTGCAAAACCGTCTGAGCCGGCGTGATGCTCCACCGGCGCTACCCCCTCCCGGCCCTGCTCCGCCTCTTCTCCACCACCTGCCGCCGCCGCTCCCACCTTCCCTCGCAGCCGCACCCCCCCAACACCGACACCCTCCCGCCGCTGCCTGTGGCGAAGAAAGTCCCCTTCACCGTGTCGGCGCACGGGAGGTCGTGGAGCGACCCCTACCACTGGATGCGCGACACCTCCGACCCCGACCTCGCCGCCCTCCTCGCCGCCGAGAACGCCTACGCCGACGCCTTCGTTGGTGCGGCCGGAGGCGGCGGCCTCCGCGCGCGCCTCGCCGCCGAGATGCGCGCCCGGCTGCCCCCTTCCGCCGTTTCCCCGCCTCAGCCATGGGGCCCTTGGTTCGTACTGCTCCATTTCGTTTGATCCCGTACAGTATGACTTGGAACTTGTATCGCTAGGGTCTGTCAACTCTGAACTTGTGATGGTTTCATGGTGTTAGTTTTGCCGTGTAATTGCCGCTGTATGACTGTGATTTTTTTTGTGTGTGCTTGTGTAGCCAACCTAGTTGTAGTTTGTCAGGGAAGGATTAGGACGTTATGCATTTGTTCGTTGTTGCGGTTGCCTTTTGCGTATAAGATTTGTGGTTTAGGTTAGCTAGTTTATCCTTCTAATGCAGGGTCATGTTTGTTCTTGCACGATTTTAGTGTTAAATTGTTGCTTCTGTCAGATGGAATGAACTGTTCTGTCAAATTTCATTTGCCACGTCAGGACACAGTTGTGGAATGCATTGTTCGTCTCATCTCCTTGGACATGTTGCACTTGTTATATATGCTTCTGACTAGAAACTTAGCTTTTACACTCCTATTCGGGAAATAGGGGCTAATGGAAAGACGGGAAAGCACTTCTTAAAATATTTTTTGCTAGGTAAATGATGCTGCACAAATAATACAATTGCCTTTTTGTCTTACATAACTCAGTTTTGTGTATCCAGGTCATATTACCAGTACGTGCCAAACGGAATGGAGTACCCAGTTTTGTCCAGAAAGTTGAGGCCCTCTGGTGGTTTAGGAGGACGTTTCCTTAGTTATCTTTCTGACTGGGAGAAGGAAGAAGTGTTGCTTGACTGGAATGAGATCGCAGAGAAATTTGGTACGTGCTTTGCTACATAAAGTAGTCTGGTGTGATCTCCATATTTACACATAATATACTGATGTGAGCTTCAACTGTATAGTCTAATATGGTTTGATTATTATATTTTCTGCAGTTAATTGGACATTACTTATTTGCTTATTATCATTGATTTCTTGCGATGAGGACATTTTATTTGCTTGCGCCTGAAAACTTATCAGTGGATCATTTTGTAACTTATGCAGGTTATGTTCACATTGGGAGTTGTCGAATATCTCCTGATCATAGGTTTCTGGCATATACTCTGGATACATCTGGGGGTGAACTGTTTTCGCTGGAAGTGAAAGATCTTCAGTCTAAGCATGTCATTTTTACTTCGCCAGTCAAGGGAATTGTCAGTTTAGCATGGGCTCACGACAGTGAAAATTTATTTTATACTGTCTGTGATGAGACTCTACGTCCTAACCGGTAATTCTCCTTCCTGCAATAGAGTGTTAAGCTCAAGAAGCTTGTAGTCTGTTACTGTATTTGATATGTGTTCATGTTATAGGGTTTTCTGTAAAAAGATGCAGTCAGATGAGGCCGGTTTTTTAGTTTTCATGGAGGATGATGTAAACTGTTGCGTGGATATCACAAGCACAAAAGATTTCAAGTATATCACTGTGAATTCTAACACAAGGACATCATCTGAGGAAGGTTTCTATTTCAACTTTATACCCATTTCGAAATGCATTTTGCGGCGTTTACCACATATGTCTTGTTTCCGATTGTTCTTTCTGATTTGTGCTTGTGTTGCTGCAGGTTTATGTGATGGAATCTGGTAATATAAGAGAAGGCTTATGGCCTGTACAAAAACGCACCAACAAAGTGCAGTACTTTTTGGAGCATCATAATGGTTTTTTCTATATTCTTACTAATGCACCCTTGAAAGATACTGAAACTGCAGTTGAAGGCTACTACCTGGCCAGGTGTAGAGCTGAAAAATCACTGATGGATAAATGGCAGGTCTCTCCCTCCTTCAGAAAGTAAATTTCTAGGCAGAGTTTATTACCCCCTCCGTTCACAAATATAAGATGGTTTTGATATTCCAGTATGGTCTACATACGGACTGAAATGAGTGAACAAACACACTAAAATGCGTCTATATAATTTGAATCAGAAAAAGGTTAGAACATCTTATATTTGTGAATAGAGTGATATCTGTTAAGACAAAAATATTTTCGTCAGTAATTTAACATTGAGTTCTTCCATATCAAGTGGTGATGACATCTGTATATAAGTAGCATATTCATTGCTAGTATGGAATTTTCATTTTTGTGGCCTGAACGCATTTCGTTGCTGAATTTGCATTAGATTTATTCCCATTAGACTTCATACTATACAAAGTTGCTGCCTGTATTTCTATTGCTAGGTTGTGGCACTCCCTGGGCCGGACTGCATATTTCAGGATATGGATATTTTTCACGAACATTTAGTTCTCTTTCTTCAAAAAGATGGACTTCCTCTGTTTTGCTCCATTGATTTGCCTGTTCAGATCGACTTTCAGGTATGTTATTTGACTCATGTCATGTTAACCTATACTATTTGTATGTTTTGACATAATACTCCTAGAGATGTAATACACACTTTGTCTAGGACCACAATGATTTAGATCACCATATACTGCCCAAAATAAAGCATTGACGGTCTTAATCTTACTAACTGTTGTACTTCCAACTTATAACCTGTACTCTGATATTGCCATTCTCTCTACCTTTTCATATTATGGGCTAGATCATCGCTTACTCATGATTCTGAACACTCCTGCATTATTTATGCTGACGACTTTTGTTTATCTCCCAGGAGCCAAAGGAATTGGGTGATTTTGCTCCATGGTTTTTCCCAATACCTTCAAATTTATGCAGCATTCTTCCTGGGCCCAATAATGATTTCATGTCATCTACTTTTCGTCTGGTGGTGTCATCACCAGTGGTACAACACTCAACAAAGTTTCTCTGTGTCAACGGGCATTTCCTTATATTCTATGTTGATATTGGTTTGGTTTCAGCTCTTCTTTTCTTAATTCCCTGGGCACCCAGCAAATTCTTTTCTACACACTCAGACCTGTTTTACCCCTTGCCACTCACATAATGCTGTACAATTTCATGAACTGTATGCTTGAACTTATCATCTAGAAGAATATAATTTAACCAAATATTCATCATGTTAATCTTGCGTTTTATTATGTTAATTGAGCAACGGTATTGTACAGTGCATCTATTGTGTTGCTAGAGATAAGTTTTCCCCATAAATGTTTAATCTGCTTTATTGTAGATTCCAGACTTAACTGTCGATTATGACATGAGAAAGAAGACATTTATTATCGTTGATCAAGAGGAAGTCGCTGGCCTTTGTTCAAGTCTATACACAGTAGGACAATCCAATGTTTCAAGCATCCAACAAAATCTGCAGCTTATTGAAGATTCACAAAGTTGGAGTGATATTTCCAAGTTATTATCTTGTGAGAGGGTCCAAGTTGTTTCACATGATGGTGTCTCGATACCTTTAGTGATCCTGTATTCACGGGAAGCTCATATTCATGGAGAATCACCTGGGATCTTATATGGATATGGAGCTTATGGAGAAGATCTGGATAAAAGCTGGTGTTCTGACAGACTTAGTCTGCTTGCTCGAGGTTGGGTTCTTGCATTTGCCGATGTTAGGTACAGTTTGATGCCTGTGGCATTTTTTCAGCTTACAGGACTGCACTTCCCCATCATCATTCAGTATTTCCTAACTAATCTTACAACTTACTGCAGCATGCGAAAATGTGCATTTCATTTGGTGAACTAGATTATTAAAGAACCAGACTAGCATACCTGCACCCTATACTTGGACTTCCTACAAGTGTGCAACACGATATCTTTATTCACCAAATCTAGTATACAGAACCTGAAAGAGACATTAGGTCCTAGGCTGCTATCATATTGAGACGTTGATTTATCATCTTGTGAAAGGACCGCCTGATTTCACTGTTCTGGAGTACAGCAGGTTCCTGATATGGTGATCCATGTCATAGGGGTAATTTGCTAGAATTCTGAAAGGGGGCCATTTAATAGTCACAAAGTTCTATCATTTTCTCCATCCAACTCCATTTGGAGGTTATCAACATATAGTTTTGGCTGAACTGACAACTTCATTGTGGTGTGAATGTGTGATATACCATCTGCCATTCTCTAGCATGCTCCACAACAAAACTTTAAAACATGATAAGACTGTTGTTTTTGACTTTTCATTTATGACTAGAAGGAAATGCATTTTATGATTGACACCGCTAATTTTCTGTTCCCGATTGTTTGTAATTCCCTAGCCTAATCATGTAGGGGTGGAGGGGATCCATCATGGCATCTAGCAGGCACCAAAACTAACAAGATAAATTCAATTCAAGATTTTGCGGCATGTGGTATGCATCTTATCAAGGAAGGTTTTGTGCATGAAGGTCGTCTTTGTGCTATGGGCTGCAGTGCTGGTGGTTTGCTGGTTGGGGCGGTCGTTAATATGTTGCCAACTTTATTCTCTGCTGCAGTTCTCAAGGTAAATCTTTGAGTTCATCCGTCGATGCATCATTATCATCTGGGATTTGCTGTGCTTATTCCCTTCTCTTTGCTTCTACTGGTAAATGATGTTTCTGGGCTTTAAGTATCAGTGACATGTATTTATACTGAAACAGGTCCCCTTTCTTGATATCTGCAATACAATGTTGGATCCTACGTTACCTCTCACCATCTTGGACTATGAAGAATTTGGTGACCCTAATATCCCAGTTGAATTTGATGCAATCCGTAGTTATTCTCCTTATGACAACTTATCTCCCGGCAAATGTTACCCCTCAGTTCTGGTGACTGCCTCTTTTAATGATACAAGGTTTTTGTCTACTTCATTGTACTCTTGCGATACTGCAGTTTGGATAATTTGTTCCTGTTCCATGTGAAAGTTTCAGCTCATAACACTGTAGTCAAGGTTTCCAGTTGTGTACTGTTGGTTTTCTTTTGAATTGTCAAATTTTCCTTTTTGTTTGACAGGGTAGGATTCTGGGAAGCTGCTAAGTGGGTTTCAAAAGTGAGAGATGTCACCTGCCCATCCTGTTGCAAGTCTGTTGTTCTCAAAACTAATATGCAGAGTGGCCATTTTGGTGAGGGTGGACGCTCCATGGGGTGCGAGGAGACAGCCTTTGAGTATGCATTTCTAATGAAGGCATTGAGGATGGATGACATAGCTGCGAAGTAATGAACTAATGCTCAGGGTTTTTCACGCCGTAAGAGTTGTGGTGACACATGGAAGCAGTAATTGATATCATCATTACCTGTTGCGGTGACATCTGGCAACCTGGAATGATTCATGGGATCAGATTTTGCTCATAGTCCACATTATGGTTGGTTGAAGAGCCATTAATTTGTGGGTTCCTCTATTGGCTAACTTGATCCCTTGGAAACTTGATCCCTCAGAACAGCACAGATGAATGTTGTGCGTTAAGGTGTTAAGGTCAGGCGTCATCTATCACTCTCCATCAGAATTAAGGTCAGTATCATGGAGTGGATGCCATAGTAGCAGTAGCACGAATATTTGTACGACAGTTGAACACGAGGTATCTAACCTCAGCTATAAATGATTTGGTTATAAAGAAAATCAGTCAGGCAATCATCATAAATTATATCGAAGTTGACATACAGCTCTAGCTCGATGTGTCGGCCTCGTTGAGATGCTGACGGTGTTAGATATGTAGCTATTGAGAATTGACATTGGTTTTGAACCCTGACTCACATATCGGGTTAGTGTATGTTGCTGTCTTGTTTTTTGGCTCCTCTGAATGAGAGTGGGCCTCCCTACATTAAGATTAGCTGCATGTAATATTCACATGTACTTACTAGTACTACATTTTCTATGTTTTGTCGGTGTAGTCCCATTTCCTACGATTTAGAGTCAGTGGCGAGACTTGTTGAAACGTAACGAATATTACATTGCCACCACTTACATTGCCACCACTTCTTTAAAGTTAGCTGAGTCCTAGCACTTGTATTTATCTCTCCAGATGCACACATGCTACATCATCATCCACTACTTTCATTTCTCTTAATATGCATTGGAAAGGCTACTTAGGGCATGTACTCCCTCGGTTTCTAAATATAAGTCTCTGTAGAGATTTCAATACAGATGTATATAAACATATTTTAAAGTGTAGATTCATTAATTTTGCTTTGTATGTAGTCCATATTGTAATCTCTAAAAGGGCTTATATTACCCTGCATATAAGATTTTTCTGAAGTCAAACTTCGTAAAGTTTGACCAACAAAAATATCAACAATCTCACTACAAAATCAATATCATTAGATGCGTCATGAATTGATTTTTCATATTATATAACTTTAGTATTGTAGATGTTGATATCTTTTCATATAAATATGATCAAACTTTAATAAATCTTGTATGCGGAGTAAAAAAAACCGGAGGGAGTACATTAGTACAGACACCCATCGTCTATAGTATCTATGGATAAATAATACGTACACGGAGGTGTCTATTTGGCTGGCTATAACACCATAACGATATGTAAATCATGCCAATCAACCCTGCAAGTAGGGCCCACATCTCATTGACAACAATGGTTCTTCCCCACACAAAATAAAAATTCAGTCGAATACATTTGATTCATAGAACAGGATCGATTTCATTCCTATATACTCGGTAACATATACTTGCCCGTGAATGATTGATTCCTTCACGTGATAGTTTTTCTTTGAAAAAAAGGATTACGCCCGGTTTCTGAATTAAAATGATGTATGCAGCCATCTTTATTAATTATTCATCAGAGACCGATAAAATGAATATAACGATCAACCTAAAGTCATCTTTGAGGCGAACAAAATCGCTACATCTACATGTATAAAGATGTGTCTTGACATAACATACACTAACTAATTTAGTGGACTCAAGCAGCCGCCCGCATAGCAAGTTGATAGTACTAACTGGTCTAGCCGTCCCACAACGCACACCATATGTTCACGTTTAGGATCAGCCGCCGCCGTCTTCCGCCGTCCCATCTTCAGGATGGATCATTGCATAGATATTGCCAGTCTCAACTGCCGTCGACGTCACCATGACGCCAGATAATGCCACCAGCCTGCACGTGTTCATCAAACCGCATCCAACACTGAGATTCCACTGCTCCATGCCGCCGAGACCCACCACCTTCAATGCGATCGATGTAACAACGCTCCACCCGTTGGCCCCAGTTAACCTCTGCTCCAAAATGATGCACTCAGGAGGGAGAACGACACTATAGTTCCCGTCATCATCCGATCTCGGAGACCCAGATCTAGGGTTTTCCTCGAAGCAGATGCCCCTTGGAGGAAGAGGGGCATGCCAACTACAACTGCTCACGAACCCAAGCAGTGCACCACCACTTAGCTCTCACGGCGGCGCCTTCAAGAAGGACATGACGCCATGAGCACCGTCGCCCTAGATCGGGAGGAGCAGCACCATCATTGCCACCACGGCTGCCGTTGGGACGCCGGCTGGCCGCTACGCTGCCATTGTCTAGATTCGGGACGTCGTGAACCAGATAGGCGCCCCCGCGGTCCAGATCGGGACCGTACCCTCGAGCCAGGCCGCCTCGCGTCCCCCTATGACCCGCGAGAGGGAGGAGTGTCTCCACCGCCGCCGTCGCACACGCGGGCTATGCCCGGTGCTGACCACCGACAGCGGTGGAGGGGAGGGAGGGGAAAGAGGGGTGACCCGACGGCTAGGGTTAGAACCCCTTCGTCGCCCGCGCGGGGGGCGAAGAAGGGGAGGAGAAACCACCGAGCGCACGCGGGCTCTCCTTCCCGTGATAGTAGAGATAGAGTTAGGAAAGGAAGGATGGTCGATTGTGATTGATTCCTCCCATGAATTTATGTTAAACTAAACTAATTATTTAATTAACTAGTTGCCATATGCCATGACCATCGCCTAGTTGCTTCCATGATCAACACCACGGTCGCCGTAGAATGCAGCAAGGCGAGCCTCAATAGCCTTAAAATGCGCTTGGGCGGTCGAGTCCTAGTCCGACCATTCGTTGGCATCGTCAGCCATGGCTGGCCATTCTTCGGGTGCGGCGACAGTCCCAAATCCACCGCCTCCTGCCGCCGCACCTCTTTGGACACATCTATCTAGGCCATTCATAGGTGAGGTGATCCGGCTATTCCTCGTTATCATCTCCAAAATTGAAGACAAGAGGAGCTCCTCCTGGCTTGCTATTCAATACGAGGGTGGTGGATTGGAGGTTGACGAGATGAGAATGGGAGGCGTCAGAGAGAGGGTTGAAGTGAGAGTGGGAAGGGAAGTGGCCTTCTATAGGCCGTCACGACCTCCATTAAGGAGATAGTTGGGGAGGCGGGCAACGGTGGGCGGTCAAAGGTTGCGTCTCCTGGTGCCGCAGACTGCTCGCATGCCTCCTGTCAGCTTAGATTGTCGCGGCTGCTCATACGACTCCTCGCGACCTGCTCACACGCAACCCAGGAGATGATGTAGCGCGACGGCCATCCGACGGGCCGCCACGAAAATCCGTTGGAGCGGGCGTGACATTAATGGCTGGTTGCCCGTCGTCGGTGGTGTGTGGGAGGCCGAGCTGCTTCAAACCCGTGCATGACACAGGGAGGAAGAAGCTAAAACTTTCCCCCGCGCTGATGATTGGGTATGGAGCGAGCTCGATATTTGCCCTCTCAGTCTGCAAATATGGAGGATGTGAGCTTGCTCCATAACTCATGGCGATTCGAGGGCATATGGCAACTTTGCTAGAGTGCAATTTTGGCCCGGAAACGCCATATTGGTGGTTGTTATGGCGATCGGGTCCATATGATGACCCTGCTAGAGTTGCCGTTAATCCCCAGGACTTCTATTTATCTTAACATGCACGCATGTCACCTGATCACACATGCCACTCCATCATCCCACAATTTTTATTTTTCTTAACATGCATGAAAAATTCTATTTATATTATTTCTCGCAACATGCACACATCCCACTTCATCAACCCCATTACTTTTATATCTTTCAACATGCATGGAAAAATATTACTTATGTTCTACAAATATTTATAACTATATAAGAATCAAATAGAATAAGTCATATGCAATTTTAGTCTTCATTGTCATATTTAAATCTAGAAAACCAAATTTCATCAAAATAATATACTGCAATCAATTCCCGCAGCCGTGCGCGGGTATCATCTAGTTCTACAAAGGATGGCCTGCAGGCCATCCCCTCCCGGACAGTTCATTTGTTCCATTATCCAAGGCCAAACGAGTGGAACTACTGCATGCATACCTGTCTCGGCCATTGTCAATCCAATTGGCGCGTGCTGTATGCCGAACAGATTATGCCGTTTTTCCAAACGTACGTTCAGGCTTAATCAACCGGCCGTAGTGCTTGTACGGTTTGAATTGATCTTCCCTGCAGCTGCAGGCGCTCCTCCAAATCTGCCTCCGCCTTGTTTATTCAGTTCGCCGTACATGCAAATAGAGTATATATATTGACCGAATCCATCGTTCACAATATAGGAACTCAAGAAAGAAAGAAGGAAAGAAATGCAGCAGGCGGGTGAGTGGTCATCATGGTGGTCTGGCGGCCTCCTGCTCGGCTGTGTCCCGCTGGCGCTTCTCGCCGCTTGGCACTGCACCGACGCGTTCTACGGCGCCGCCTTCGCGCTCACGCACCGTGGTCGCCGTGGCTATGGCCACCGTCTGCCGCCGGGCCACATGGGCGTCCCCTTCCTCGGCGAGACCCTGGCGCTGCTATGGTACTTCAAGGTGGCGCGCCGCCCCGACGGCTTCCTGCAGGCCATGAAGAGGCGACACGGTGACGGCTGCGGGGAAATCTACAGGACGCACCTCTTCGGCTCGCCCACCGTTTTGGTCTGCTCTCCGGCGGCCAACAAGTTCGTCCTGCAGTCCGGCGATGGCAGCTTCGCCGCCCGGAGGCCGGCACAGGACCTCCTGGGCCTGTCCTCCATGTTCAACGCGGAGGGAGGGCACCACGCCAGGATCCGCAGCTTCGTCATTGCTGCAGTCAACCGGCCCAGCGCCCTCCGGACCTTCGCGCGCGTCGTCCAGCCGCGCGTCGCCGCGGCGCTGAGGTCGTGGGTGGATAAGGGAACCATCACCGCCGCGACGGAGATCAGGAAGGTACTTACCTAGTGGTCGAGCAGCTGAACTGCATGCATGTTTGCAAGGGGAGGGTAAGACGGTCGCTCGCTAGGAAATGACCTAGCTAGCGGCCATTTTCCGACCAGATGAAGTTCTTTTTAGTAGCTAGGAAGGAAACTTTTTCCCCCGTGAAATTCAGAAATTCCAGTATCTACTTTCAGAAAAACCAGCCCTGACTTTTAGAATTTCAAACTTCTAGATTTTTTTTTCAAAAATTCAAACTTTTCTAAAACTTCTAGATCAAAAGAAAAGCTTTCAGAAGTTAAAAAGTGTAGGAGAGGGTGTGTGTGTGTGTGTGTCACACAGTGGATCCCGGGATTTATCTCATCTGCATCTCACATGGTGGCTAAGAGAGAGGATACACATGGTCAAGCCCTAGGTCATTGTTCTCCTGTATCCATGTGCAGTGGCGGAGCTTGCAGCCCAAACGTGGGCGGGCCAACAAGAGGAAAATAGCTTATGTGTTGCTAATTCAAGGTCCAAGAGTAGATATATATTGTATAAAGTTTCATGGGCTGGGAAGGCCACGGCCTATTCAGCCTTGCTGAAGCTCCGCCAGTGTCCATGTGGCTCCCTTTCGTGCCCACCTTTTTGAAAACTGTGGCTTGTAACCACTGTCACTCGTGAGAGACTAAACCCCGTTCACAAGATTAAATCTGCAAGCGTTGCCTTGGCTTAATAAAAGTTGGGCGGAGGGGGGGGGGACCCCTTTCATTTCAAAAATCTACAATTCATGCATGTTTAATTATAAGTAGCTAGGTAGACTAACTAATACAATATTTTAGGTGATGTTCGAGAACATATGCATGATGTTTATCAGCATGGAGCCATCTGCTGCGACAGAGAAGATGGATGCGTGGTTCTCGGGCATACTAGCTGGGCTCAGGACACTGCCATTTGACTTCCCTGGAACACCACTTAATCACGCTCGCAAGGTATGTACATACAATTTTTTATATTTCATCGTGTCGACCTGCTCATGTGGATGCATGCATGGCAGTGCCGCAGGAACGTAACCGTCATGTTTCGGGAGGAGCTGATGAGGAGGAGGAGGAAGACATGCGAAGAAGGAGAAGAAAAGGTAGTGGTAGAGGATGATGTGATGAGCGGGTTAATGCGGATGGAAGATGATGACGGGAAGAAGTTGAGGGACGATGAGGTGGTAGACAACATCGTCACCCTCGTCATTGGGGCCTATGAATCTACTGCCAACACCATCACCTGGGCCACCTACCACCTCGCCAAATCTCCCGATGCACTTGCCAAGCTACGTGTAAGTTACCCCCTCAATTTCAATTCATGAGGTACATCTAAAAATCATTGACATGTTAAGCGATGAATGAAACATATATTATGCATTGATTGATTCTATTGAAACTATAATTAAATAGAAATTTATGTGTTTGTAGTTACTCAATTCTTAATCAAGAGCCTTACAGCTAAAAATTTAGATTTTATAAAAGGAGCTTGGGAGTATTGATTAAAGTAGGCGGACATGGAGTTTATTATTATCACTATTCTCACATAACTGTTCAATTCATTGGCATATAGGAGGAGAATGTGGTGATTGCAAAAGACATGAATGGTGACCTCATTACGGCCGATGATATCTCCAAGATGAAGTACACTGCTAAGGTTGTTGAAGAGACACTTAGGATGGCAAACATTGCTTCGATGCTCTTCCGTGTGGCACATAGAGATGTCCAGTATGGAGGTATATATATAAATCATGCATATATTTATATATGGAATGAGAAACCAATATATGTGACATTTTTAAAATATTATTGATTATTTTGCAGGTTATACAATACCTCAAGGGTGGCAAGTTGTGGTGTGGCTTCGGTCACTGCATACCGACCCAAAATACTACAAGGATCCACTTACTTTCAACCCCGATAGATGGGATGTAAGCACTTAACTTAAAATAAAACTACTGGCATGTCAATATGACAGACACAACAATTGCATTAATTATATCATCAAATAATGAACTACAAGTACTATATGTAACAAATATATACTAATTAATGAGCAGAAACCGGCAAAGCCAGGAACATATCAGGTGTTTGGAGGCGGCTATCGAGTGTGTGCAGGCAACATGCTTGCGAGGCTGCAGATCACCATCATGTTACATCATCTATCGGTTGGTTACGAGTGAGTACCTATTCAAGGGCCTTACCGCTACCAATACGTGCGCCCGCGCGCGTGTTAGAAATTCATGTTTGGATTAACCACTTTCTCTTGTTTCAGATGGGAATTGCTCAATCCTGATGCAGCGATTGATTACCTTCCACACCCAAAGCCAGTAGATGACGTAGTGATGGCTTTCCGGAAACTTAGTACAAGTAGCTAAAGAATAGCGCCTATATGAAAATGAAACCTGTATCATTTCTTCAAATCATTCATGTGAGGCGCTAGGATTTAGAAGCACGTGTTATGTAAACAACAATGTTCTACAAGACACACGTGTAGCAGAACCTATGCTCCAAGTCATCCATGGCCATATGTGCCTCTTTATCTTGTACTAAGAGGACCTTAATAGATGGTTTTTTATGTTGTAGCATTCATGATAAACGGTGTCACAATATAGGCTATTGTAGCCACATTATTTAAAGTCATCCAACACGCGCTCCAATGCAACTAGACACCACCATCAGCAATCTTCTCCTTTTCTTTTTACTCCCTTCGCTCGTAAATATAAGTCTTTTTAGATGTTCCATTAGAAGACTACATACAGATGTATATAGACACACCTTAGAGTATAGATTCATTCATTTTGTTCCGTATGTAGTCCCCTAGTGAAATCTCTAAAAAGACATATATTTAGGAACGGAGGGAGTACATGGTATCTCAAGAAGATGAAAATTACAGTTTGATATGCTATACTCATATCAAATGTATATAATGTTCTATATCTAAATATCTAACTCCAACATTATGTTTCTCTGCGCACGCGTGCTTCCACATTACCTTAATAACTGATAGTCGTCTGCTTGAAGTTGTGTGATATCAGAAGTCATACATGAATTCATAAGTTACTTCTTTGAATTAATCTAGTCATGCAAACCATGCCACCTAATAAAGCCATGCATATTTTTTTTCTCGGGGGAAGCAAGTCATGCATCATGACAGTCACAAGTTCTTTTGCGTTAAATTTTGTGTGGTCATGGATGGTGTATGTGATGTACGCTTGGAGCAAAATATATAGTTCATGCTTGACATTGTGTTAAGTTCAATTCAAAAAAGAATCCTCTTTTTATACACATTTTATCACATACGTAGTAGGTTTTATTAAAATGTAAATCGTGAACACTCCTATATTTATTGTTTTGATTAGTTTTAGTTGTTTTAAGCACCTTTTTATACATTTCTTTTAACATGATTCCCAAGGCAACTCGCGGGGCATCATCTAGTCTTATACAAACAATGAGGGACAACGTTACTAAGCATATTGTCATGCCATATAATTAATAATAATAATAATAACAATAATAATAATAATAACTTCACTAGTAATTATTTGGTAGTGTTACATCATTCTTGGATGTTCCTCTCGCGAGCATAATAATAATTCTCAAATAAGAAAGGGAGCATTGTATCTTCCTTTTGATCTTATGTGTTTCTCAATAATACTTTTTTTTATTTTAGTCGGAAATATGGTTGCACATGTCAATACTTTGATCTTCAACCAATGGAAGTGTTCCATATTCTTCATGATGATTACACACAAGAAATGAAATGGAGATAATTAGACCACTGCTACTTTGTTTAGATGCGTTAGGTTTACCCCGAAGAGGAAGGGATGGATGTAGT
>CBMN010751512.1:0-12058 GCA_000582825.1 Hordeum pubiflorum
TACATTGGAGACGTATCAGCGGCGGCGATAAAATTGTTTCGGGTCTCGCTCTGAGGGCTTCTGGATATTAGGGAATTTATAGCGTTGGAATTAGGTCAAACGGAGGCAAAGGGGGCCCGCAACGCATGAGGGCACGTCCTACCCCCCAGAGTGTGCCCCCCTTGCCTTGTGGCTCCCTCATGCACCGTCTTGTCTCCTCCCGAAGCTTTCATGGTCTCTTTTTGTCCAGAAAAATTTGTCAAAAAGATTCGTTGCATTTGGAATTCGTTTGGTATGGATTTCCTGGAAAACCAAAAATATGCAGAAAACAAGAGCTGACACTGGGCACTGAGTTAATAGGTTAGACCATAAAAACAATATAAAACGGCATATAAAGCATACAAGATTGATAATATAATAGGATGAAACAATCAAAAATTATAGNTACGTTGGAGATGTATCAATGCCTTAGGATTAACCACATTCAAACACGTTATGATTGTGTGAGCACTAAGGCCACTGTCGGCGAGGGTGGGAAGTAGGATAAGCGGAAACACAAATGGAATGCCACGTGTTGAAATAAAGGACGTGGACCTATTGGGGTCTTGAGTCATGGTTATTGGCTTAGGGGCATGTGGTATTTTTTCCTCCCGTTGCAATGCACATGCACTTTTACTAGTACCACCTCACTAAAATATACAGACCAACAACAATTTTCAAGCCCCAGATATGACAAAATGTACATCATCATCATCATCCCGGATCATCATGCACACCGTGACCATCACCAGAAACAACACTAGTAGTAATGCTTGCCCAGATAAGTCCTAAGCTAGAGCACCCTATGAGTCTCCCCCATGGCAACAAACCCAACACCTTGATCATTGTTGTTCAGCAGGTGGCCAAGAGCAACCATCAGAGCCTCCACACTGAAGCCACCTTGCTCCATGATGGCGGTGTACAACTCATGGTGGACATAGACCGGCTTGCTCTCCCTAATGGCGGTTGCCACCTCCTTGACAGCCTCAGTCATGCCGCTGAATACGCTCAACTCCTTCTCCATCAAGACACACATATTCCTCTTCCTATCAAGCACAAGAGCATGAT
The DNA here is from genome assembly GCA_000582825.1 of Hordeum pubiflorum. NCBI lineage: Eukaryota > Viridiplantae > Streptophyta > Magnoliopsida > Poales > Poaceae > Hordeum > Hordeum pubiflorum. The sequence continues at coordinate 1,087 of CBMN010751512.1, forward strand.
CAACAAGATTCTTAAGAACATCAACGTTGATGTGTCTGACTCCTGGTGCCTGGATACTCATGCATAAGCGAACCGAGCGGCTCACTAGAGCACATGGCATGCTTGTCGGTAGCCAGCCCATATGAGAAGATTTGCTGCATTTTCATGCAGTTATTGATGGGAGTGTTGAGGTACTCAACGTCCTTTGGGTGGTCCTAACATAGAAGCAAAGAGTTGTGATAGACACGATCAAGATGGTAAGGTAGTGTACCATGCGTTATGTGATATAACTGTGTTGTGGCCTTGGTAATGTTCAGCCTCCAACAGAATCGTGAAGGTGTCATGATCCCATTGTGCACCGGTAAGGTCTCTCAGCTTGGACACTTGGATCCATCTGGCTCTCCACTTCCTGAGGTGGTTGTAGACCTAGGTCGCGGTGACATCTTGTCCATATAACTCAAAGACCTGCTTGGCAACAGTGTTTAGGTGCACCTCCTTGAAGCCCTTGTTGTTCCTCACCCCACTTGATATGATCACACATCTTGTTGAACATGAAGGTTGACATGAAAGGCTGACATTTAATTGTGTTCCTCCTCCGAGAGAACTTGGCCTTCCCAGCCTTGATGGTTGCCTTATGTGTAGCAACAATTTGAGCAATAGTTGCAACATTAGGCATGACCATCGCAAATGTTGGCAGCTGAACAGGCCATCGAACACTTCTGAATCCCAAGCCATCTCCTCGGGCTTCAAGTCCTCGACATAGGACGACATGTACTGGCCGAACAAAACAATGGCCTGACTAAAGTTTTAGGTGCTCATGTCCTACAACAGTTAGGATCAGGACTGGTATGAAACACCGCCACACATTGATCATATTGTCCATGTGTGGTTGTGGTATGATCAACACTAGTACACTACTCAAGTTCAAAGCACGGTTCATACCACATCCACAGAGAGTGCTACCATTGAGTTGCAAGCATGAAACTCCACCAACATAGCTACATACCGACCATAGCATCCTACCATACTACACATCTACCATAGTATCATCGGAGCCCAAATGAAAAACAACATCATGAAATCACGCTATCAAAACCTACCGTTCTAGCAATCCATCACCACTATCTACCACAACATCACATGATCACAGATTGACAGTCTACAATGCTAGCACCTACTCACAGACCTATCCCTAGCACATGCTCACAGATCTAAACTATAACGAGTAGGGAGGGAAGTGATAGAACTTACATCCATCGGGGAGCAGGGAGGTGAGGAGAAACTCGTCGGAGAAGAGGATGATGACGAATCGCTGACATCGTCTATTGCTGACCGGAGAAGATGTGCCTTCGCTTACTTGCTGGTCGGCGCTGAATTCGCCTCGGACGAAGAGCGTGAAGTGGGAAAATAGTGGCGGGGAAATCGAGGGTGAGCCGAAGGGGGCTAGATAGGGGTGTCCGATTTCAAAGGGGGAGGGGGGTGAATCAATTCCTCCTGTCGCTTTTCCGCGAACGTGCGCAGGCTCGCGCCATTCCCTCCACGCATGAGCTCGACGTCGTGTTCTCTCCTTTGTACGTGTGAGCCGATTCGGCCATTTTCAACGGGCCTGATTGAATTTGAAAGGTGCATTAAACTTCGTGTTATACGAGCCAAACACAAAACACCGACTATCAAACGGCTCAAAGTTGCATCTAGCGTGGTGACTGAGTAAGGCTAGTGCAGTCAATCAGTCAAACAGGCCACAGATGTTGTTGCTGGCTACAGAGCAGCTCGCGCTGGAATCCAGCACGGATATCAAGCCGATTATGTTAATGCAAATTCAAATTCAGCCGTCCCGATTCCCGAACGCACGCCCGTGGTAACCTACCGGTGGCGTCTAGCGGCCATAGACAGCTCCCCGGGCGAAGCACCTGAAACCAAAACCTACCATAAAGCTCCACTCGCCGACAGGTAGGTCCAGGCGCCATGCGAGCCGACCGTGGCCCACTTCGCAGCGAGTTGCGGGGGACTTCGGGTAACGCCTTTCCAAATCCGAAGTAGCCGTTGCGGCCTCGCCGACCTCACTTACCCCCGCCCGCTCCATTCGCACGAGTTCTTCTCCCCTTCGTCCTCTTCCCCCCTTCGTCACGGCGTCATCCAGCGAGTGAGGGCGCCCTCTCCGGTCTCCCCCGAGCGCGCCACCCGATCCACCTCCGCCTCCGCCTCCGAGGGATTCCGCCCGCGGCCGGCGCTTTCCTCCCCCGCTTCACTCGCTGGGCAGCGACCGGCGCGGGGGTGGAGATCCCTCCGAGATTGGGCCGATTTCAGTCGCTGGTGACGAACCCTAACCCGCGCCTGGATTTCTCGTGCAGTTTCGTTTCCTTCGTTTCGTTTACGCTGACCTGGACCCTTCCTTCTCTCCACTCTCCAGTCTGTTTCGGATTTGCTTGCTGCCTGCGCGGCGCGGACTACTGACAGCAGCTTCTCGTCCTGAGGAATTGGGGGCTTCAGCCGAATACACAAGCTCGCCAGCCCGGTTTCGGTAAGCGATTGCGTTGGGCTTTCGGGAGGTTTCTGATGCTTTTGGCTTACAGAGAGTTTGGTGTCGATGATTCCTGTGGTTTTTAGGTCGGGCTTATTTACGGTAGCTTATTTAGGAAACTGTGGCATCTGATCCCGACCCGCGCGAATGCAGCTTAGCACATATCTATAAGGAAATTCGTTAACATCCGGATTTGTGCTCGTATTGTCCAGTGGTAGTTGGATTAGAATGCCATTTAGAATGCCATCCGTGTAATATTGGTCATAAATAGCGAAGTAAAATCTGATACGCTTATTTATTATGTTGCTGGAACTTAATGACTGTTTATTGCATTGATCAGCACCGGAGGCACCTAACTGTTCAGATCGTAGAACCAACATATCCTGCATTCTTTGAAATTGTTTCGTACACTGTCAGTGTTAGTGTTTTTGATGGCTGATGATGAGCTCTTACTTTTTCGTACACTGTCAGTATTATTTTTTAGAAAACTGAACTTGGCAATTGCCACTGTGCCTTTCCACAAGAATTAAGGTTGACTTCTTGTTGCTTTTCCCAGCCTTCTGGCTGCAGTTCGGATTGCAGGACTTTATACTCCAACAAGAACTAAAAGACATGGCTGCATCAAGGCCACCAAGCACCCCTATGTCAAAGATTGAGCGTGCACCGACCCTTACCCCTGGTGGTAGCTCCAAGTCCAAGGAGGAGAAAATATTTGTCACGGTTAGGGTGCGACCATTGAGTAAGAAGGAGCTGGCCATGAAGGACCAGGTCGTGTGGGAATGTGCTGATAGCCAGACAATTCTATACAAGGGTCCCCCACAGGACCGGGCTGCACCCTCCTCTTACACTTTTGGTACAATGTCCAGAGATCAGATCAATCGATTCTGGTGTCATCAAAGAAGTGATCTTCTATTTGACTAATCAATGCCTATGTATTCTTTGCAGACAAGGTGTTTGGGCAGAGTTGTCAAACAGACTTAGTTTATGAAAATGGAGCTAAGGATGTTGCAATGTCTGCATTGACAGGCATTAATGGTATATTAGTGCTTACTTTCAAGACTGGTGCAAGTGGAATGCTCATCTGTAAATGACCTTTTTCTTATCTTTGTTTTGCAGCCACTATTTTTGCCTATGGTCAGACTAGCAGTGGCAAGACATTTACCATGAGAGGTGTGACTGAGAGTGCTGTTAGTGATATATACAGGCACATAGAAAATGTGAGTTTTATGCATCTTCTTAAACAACGACTCTGTCCAATTATTAAAGACTGCTACATGTTTGTATGACATAACCATTTCTGGCTTTTGTCTATTGCTTAGACCCCTGAGAGGGAATTTACTATCAAGATATCTGCGATGGAAATCTACAATGAGGATGTGAAGGATCTTCTAAAACCTGGCTCTGGTTCCCTTCGGCTGTTAGATGACCCTGAGGTTTGTTGGCTCAATCAGTACACTGTCCTTAGAAATTCGCCTTCATGATGTAATGATCTTCTAAAAACTTATTTTGGTTTCACAGAAAGGACCCATTGTGGATAAGTTGGATGAGCAAGTTGCCAAGGACAAAGAACATCTGAGGCATCTAATCAGCATTTGTGAAGGTTATTACTATTTGTGAAGAAATATGTACTGTTAATTATGTGATATTTTGTTACTGATCTACCAAATAACTGCAGAACAAAGACAAGTTGGGGAGACTGCACTAAATGACGCTAGCTCACGCTCCCACCAAATCATTAAGCTGGTATATAAAAGAAAAATATTTCCTGTTTACATTCAACCTTTCAAAGAAAAATGTATTGAGCAAGGAGGTAATCTTTCTTTTGTGTATATATCTCTATGCAGACAGTGGAGAGTAGGCTCCGTGAGGTGTCAGGCTGTGTTAAATCTTTTGTTGCCAGTCTAGTAAGCATACTGCCCTACTTTTAGTTTTGGCATGTGGGATGATGATTTTCATTGTCCATGATCTTAACGATTTGGTTTTTTGCTTTGTTTGTAGAATTTCGTTGACCTTGCTGGAAGCGAACGGGCCGCACAAACACAAGCAATTGGTGCAAGATTGAAAGAAGGATCCCATATAAATCGCAGTTTGTTGACTTTGACTAAAGTTATCCGGAAGCTAAGGTCTGGTTTTGTTAAGGCACTTCTACATAGGAAATTTGGTCCAGATGGCTTTAATAGCTTTTTCTCTGCATTCATTTGGAAACTAGTTCCCAAATTACTTAGATGCACTGTTGCTTTAGTCTTAACTCTAGCTATTTGGATATGTAACAATCTCTCAAGTTAGTGTGGCAACTTAGCTACTAATGAATTTCATACAGAAGTGCTCAACTGAAGTGTAAATGAAATACGTGAGATGAACATATTTTTACTAAGGCACTTTATGAAGTGAAAGATGTTATTATGCACCTCTAGCTAGTCCAATCCCAACAATTTGGAGCGAGTCACTTTGTGTATATGAACAAATTCTCTTTTGTTAACATCTCATAGTAATAGATTCTTGTGTCTGTTGGCTAAATGACTGAAAGTTCAAACTCAAGGATGAGGTTTTTTGGAACACCAGAGGCACTTGGCATGTGATGACTAATATACAGTAGTTTTGTCATATTGCCGGGTGATAAACTCGTCATATTAAACTATTACTAGATGGTTATTTCATTCAATTCAATTCATTTATGTTACCTACAATTTTTAGTTCCCATTGTACATTTAATAATTTATATCAGTGTAGACACATTCTAACTTAGAATACCTCACAGGTTATCATGATGAACCATGGTAAATTACTTAGATAACCACTAAAATGATATGGTTACTGCATTAAGTGCAGTTTGCTCCTCCATGTATTTTTCTAATGAACCTGGCAAATATCTAAAAGATGCTACAAAATTGCATAAACTATCATTAACGCAAATAATTAGTACTCCCGTACATTCCAAAGTTGGTTATACCTGAGTTCAGAAACTGTGCACCCCTTCGCTTCAGCAATGCTTATAATTAGTGAAAGGTTATGTGGACTAGCAGTTAGCATTAAGATTATATAGTAAGATTTTACAGCCAGCATCTGCATAGGTTTCTTAATTTTTAACAGCAAAATCTGAGGAAAAGAAATTCCATCCTTGTTGGAACTTCAAACAGACCAATTATTATTTATTTGAGGATTCTTAAATTTAAATTTGGATTGCAGCTCCGAGAAAAGAAGTGGACACATACCATATCGGGATTCGAAGCTCACACGTATTTTGCAACTTTCTTTGGGTGGGAATGCAAGAACAGCCATCATCTGTACCATGAGCCCAGCCCTGACATACGTAGAACAATCTAGAAATACTTTATTCTTTGCAACCTGTGCCAAGGAGGTCACAAATACTGCAAAAGTTAATATGGTAAGAGCTGTCACTATGAGGTTCTTTGTCATACCCTTGGTTATTGAAACCAACTTACTGTTCATTGTCCATACAGGTTATATCTGACAAGCAACTTGTGAAGCAGCTTCAAATGGAAGTTGCTAGATTACAAGCAGGACAAAGGACCGCCGACCATGCCTCCCCGTCTGAGATCCTCATAATGGAGAAGGACAGCAAAATTAGACAGGTAAGGTGGTCTCTGACCAAGGATGAAATGGTTGCTTTTGCCTTTTGAGGATTCACTGTATTTAATTTTGCAACTGTTCTAATATAATAGAGTGAACCTTGCAGATGGAAATAGAAATGGAAGAACTCAGGAAAGAACGAGATAATGCACGTTCGCAACTCGAAGAACTACGAAAGAAGATGGGTGACAAGCAAGTAAGATTTTGGCTTTTCCCATCAAGAACGTATTTCTTTTGCTGTCAACTAAATCTTTTCCAAATCCATCATTTCGTATAGGGGTGGAATTCCTTTGGCTCACCACAAACGGCCCGAAAGTGCCTTACATTTTCTGGGTCACTACAGCCAAGTAGAATGGTCAAGATAAGGAATTCAATCAGGCAATCATCCACTGCTCCATTTATGCTAAAGCATGAAATTCGCAAGCTCGAGCAGCTACAACAACAGCTTGAGGTTGAAGCGAACCGAGCTATTGAAGTATTGCACAAGGAGGTTGAATGCCACAAACATGGCAACCAAGATGCAGCGGAAACTATTGCAAAACTTCAGGCAGAAATCAAGGAGATGCAGTCTGTTAGATCTGAGAACAGAGATGTTGAGATGATTACAGATGAAGGAAATGGGTCTGATCTGAAAGATGAAATTACTAGACTGCATATGCAAGACAGTGACATTGCTAAACTTGAGGCGAAACTAGAAAATGTACAGAGGTCTATTGACAAATTGGTCATGTCAATTCCAAATGCTGGCACGCAGTGTAATGAGTTGTCCACAAAGTCCAATGCGTCAAAAAAGAAGAGGAGGATGCTTCTTCCACTGGGCGTGAGCAACCTGAACAGACCAAATCTAGCACGAGCACCTTGCTCTCCTGACTCTTCTACCAGAACTTCGGAGCCAGAAGGTGAGAACAGAGCTCCAGACAGTCACACTGCGTCTCATGAGGATTCAGGAAAAGCTACTCCCGCCAAGAGTGAAGACACTGGAGATATATCGTCACGTGATGAAGCGCCACGCAACAGGGGATCCGGCTCAGTGAACATGAAAAAGATGCAGAGGATGTTCCAAAATGCTGCTGAAGAAAATGTAAGGAACATCAGGGATTATGTGACAGAGCTGAAGGAGCGGGTGGCGAAACTTCAGTACCAAAAGCAGCTGCTTGTCTGCCAGGTCCTGGCCTCACTTGATCTTGCGTACAAATTCACTTGTTGGTCACCCTGTAATTATTTTGCTTTCCTGCTAAAATAGTTTCCTTGAAATGTCCTTACAGGTCTTGGAACTGGAATCTAATGAAGGCAAAGCAAATGACATGGAAGAAGATCCAGAGGAATACGCCGGATGTCCACAAGACGGTCCTGAGTCATGGGAGAGATTATTTAAGGAGCAGATGCAGCACATTATCCAGCTTTGGGATATCTGTTATGTGTCGATCATACACAGGACCCAGTTCTACCGGCTATTCAGGGGGGATACGGCAGACCAGATATACATCGAAGTTGAAGTGAGAAGGTTGTTGTGGTTGCAGCAGCATTTGGCTAAAGTCGGTGATGCAAGCCCTGCTGCATCTGGTGACGAGCTTGCAGTTTCTCAAGCCTCAAGGTATATATGCTGCCTGTCATCTTACCTCTGTTTTACAGATTATGTTGGTTAACTCTAGAAGCAAGAAAGTAGTCCTTGTCGAAAAAAAAAGAAAGTAGTGGTGTTGAAGAGTGCTGGAAAAGAGAGGTGGTGTTGAAACCCTACTCTGATGAACTTTAGTCATTTCAGTTAGCCATCATTCAACATCCACAGCTTTATCTATGATTATGCACATATTTCGCCATGTTCATATTTCTATGCCATTCAACAACCACAACCTTTTCTATGATTATGCACAGATTTCGCCATGTTCATACTTCTGTGCTAGTTAATCATCATTCAACAACCACAACCTTTTCTCTGGTTATGCACATATTTCGTCATGTTCATACTTCAGTGCTAATTAGCATCAGTCTTCTTTTTTAGCTGTAGGTAGTCATCAGTCAAAAACTCAAAATGCACATCCTTGTCTATGATTTAAACACTACTAGGCCAAGTTCAAAATGTTTCACCAGTCGTTACTGAATGTAAACAAATCATCTAAGGCAGATATCGTTCATTTTTGCACAATCGCAGCATCAAGGCGCTGAGGAACGAGCGGGAGTTTCTGGCGAGGCGGATGGGGTCCAAGATGACGGAAGAGGAGCGGGAGCGGCTGTTCATCAAGTGGCGGGTGCCCCTGGAGGCGAAGCAGCGGAAGCTGCAGCTGGTGAGCAAGCTGTGGACGGACCCCGACGACCAGGCGCACATCGAGGAGAGCGCCGACATCGTGGCCCGGCTGGTGGGCTTCTGCGAGGGCGGCAACGTCAGCAAGGAGATGTTCGAGCTCAACTTCGCGTCGCCGGCGGCCAAGAAGCCGTGGCTCACGGGCTGGCACCCCATTTCCAACATGATCAGGGAGAGGGCTCAGCTCTGGTGACGAGCTCCGTCAGGCCGGCCATTGCCGGTGAGGGGAAACGAGCGTAGATTTCATCATGTCCATGCTCCGGACCTGGTGATGATGGCTTGTAACCTGTTCTTGTTCGAATAGGGATGGAGGATAGTGTACATATTGAATTTTTGGGAGAGGTTATAAAAGGCTCTGGAAAAGTATTCATTTGGCTACGTCTCTCTGTCTTTGTTCTGCCGCTTCGTTGTTTCCCAGTCCAACATGCGATCCCCTCAATGACGTTTCCTCTTGAGTACGAACGTAGGATGTTGAGTTGGGTTGCCGGGATGGAGTGCCAAACTTGTTTCCCTTCCGAGCAGCATCGAGCTACTGCGCTCCACTATATTTGCCACGGTTGGTTGACATTTTGTGTGTGTGTGTGTGTGAGAGAGAGAGCACACCATAAAAGAATACACAACCTGTTGAGTGTTGAGTTGGGTTGCCAGGAAGCCGGAGCGGCGGCTCCGGAGCTCGTCGTCATAAAGGTGTGCCGACATTGGTCACGTGGGTGGCAGTGTCGTTGGCGGCTCTGGATATGGTTGTAGGGTGTTAGCTCCAATTACTCGGGTGACGAACCTGACGGCTCGGCTGGTGCGCGACTCTAAGGACGGCATGTGGGGTTTCCGTATGTACGTCGGAGCGGCGGCTTGGGAGATGGTTGTAGGGCGTCGGCTCCTGTTGCTCGGGTGGTAGAGCAGGCAGCTCGCCTGGCGTACGTCCATGGGTCGGCGTGGATGCTCAGGTGAGGGAGCCGGCGGCTCGCCTGGTGTGTGGCCCCATGGTCAACGTGTGTTGATGGTGCCTATTGTAGGTGTGTTGTAACGGTTTTTGTCTGGGTTTTCGTTAATTAATCGAACAACGTGGCACTCCAGGCCGTCCCGACAGCCGTCAGACAGCGTTAGACGACGCCGTTCGGTCTCGTCTATTTTCATCGCCCTCATCTTCATTGCCCCCCCTTCTTCCCCCCTTCTTCCCCCTTCCCGCTCGGTCTCGCCCCCGTTGCCTCCTCACCCCCTCGCACTGCAAAGATGCCTAGTCCGGCGAAAACTGGCGTTGCTGGCGGCGGCGCCCCACCCGGCAGTGGCGCGCGCGTCGTGGATCCCGAGCCAGGCGAGCTTTGCGGGAGCTCCAGGTCAAAAGACCCAAGCGTTACTCCTCTTCTCCACTCTGCTCACTCGATCCTCTCTCGCTCTGTTGCTCTCTCTCACTCTGTTCTTGCTCGCCGCATCCGTCGCCACCGCGTCGCGCCACCGTCGCAACGCCATGGTGTCGTGGAGTGATGGATCGGATAGCAGCAAGCACACCGTCAAGTACACGAGCTCAGCTTCCGACGATGGCACCATTAAGGTCAGTACTCAGATTTAGGGTTAGGGTTAGGGTTAGATATTTGGGGATTTCTCGAATGAGCTTGTTCTCAAGTTGTTGATCAAATCTCTGGCATTCCTTTGCACTCCAGGTTCCTGCTAGCACTGAAGACTCGCCCTGAGACTGAGTTGCTTGTTTTGTGCCATGGACACGGGAAGGCAGTAGAGAGGCATGTTGCTTTCGAAGGGATTCACATTGGCAGGAGGTTTCTTTGTTGTGTAGAGAAGGTATGGTTCCAACTGAACTAATTGGAAGTTGTGGATTTACCGAACAGATCTGTCATTTGTTTACCATGGATATGTATTGTGGAAGCAGTCACTGTATTATATTGTGAAGTTAGGACGGTGGATGCAGTCAAAATGAAGTAGTGGATCATCCCTCTGTTTTCCATCTCCTCAAGCCTAGCAAGGATATCACCATATTCTACCAAATGATCATCATCACTGTCCTCTTCATTGTCCATCATTGCAGCTTTTCTTTTAAAAAAAGTGTCATTTCCTTTTTTTTCTTATTCTTTCTAAACATTTCAATTTCCTTCCTCCTTGTTTCCTCCATAACTTTTTCTATTTCCAGTTGCTCCTCTGAATTGTTTACATGATTTTGTTCCACTTCTACATAACCTAAAGTAGGCTGCACATTCAAATTGTTTGTGTCGTGCTGTGTTTGAAACTGTATGGGCATTGGCTCCTCTTCTGCTACTTTTGAACTTACTGCTGCTACATGTACATTTGGTGCATTGTACAACACTCCTTCATCATCTATATGATACAGTTTTGGCTCTCCAATTTCTTCTAGAGGGATCTGCTGCTCAATAACATTGGAACTGGTGTTTATATTTGTAGCATTGGGAGAACTGGCCCTGAAAACTGTCACATTCAATATCTTCTTATTCTGCAATGCTATGTTGTCCAGAATTTCCTCAAACTTGTCATCATCATCTATTTCTTCCATTCCTTCTATCCCTAGCCCAGGATCCCTGACATAGTACATGTAATCTCTAAAACCATATCCTTCT
>CBMN010751513.1:41-12384 GCA_000582825.1 Hordeum pubiflorum
TGATGCAAAATGGACATATCATGGATGATCTTGGTTCATGTTCACATGGACAAGGGTTTTAGCAATTATTGGTTTTTCCGCAACATGCGGACATCTTGGGATCTTGCCATGCCAGTCAAGATCAAAATCCTATAGGAGAATCCTTTTGTGATGCAATTCAATTGCTTGGGTGTTTGGGAGATGGTGACTCGAGGTGGTCCATGGCACTTCAGGGGCAACCCACTGATCATCGCTCCATATGATGGCTTCTCCAAGCCTTCGACCATTGAACTCTTCAAGTTTGAGATTTGGGCACACATTATTGATCTCCCAATAGTGTTCCATGGAAATGTTGAGGCTTTGGCTTCAAATATCGGTGAGTGTGTGGACTCGGAGCCCTCGTCCTTTGACTTCGAGGGTAATTTTTACAGGGTTAGAGTTCATCTTGATGTTCGCAATCCTCTGAAGAAAACAACATCCCTCATCCGTGGCGGTGAGAGAGAGATTTTTGAAGTGAAATATGAACGTTTGCTGGACTGGTGCCAATTCTGTGGTACGATGGGCCACAAGTTTAAGGAGCATGGCGATGGAATTCACCCGTCCCTGCCTTAGTGTTCAAAAACTTCCGCGCACCAGCAACTACTACCTGTGGGACTCGATTTGCAACAACAAGCAGAAGGCCAAGACCCCGGACACGTCAGCAGGTGGGGATGATCAGGCAAAAGGTTCTAAAGCTCGTGACCAAGAGGACATAGACATGGGTGATGTTGATTCTAGTCGTAAGCGCTCGTCTGATCAGGTAGTTGCGCCTCCCAACTCTACTACTGTAACGAGCTTGGAATTGGTCTCAGTTGTCAAGAACAATGGCAGCGCGACCTCAGTTCCTCCTAGTCTGCCGCCCAAGCAGGACCCGAAGCGGTCCAAAACAACTTTGATAGCTGATAAGATTGGCAATGGTGGACCGAAGAAGACCCAAGCGGTGGGGGAAATAATGATGCAAGATCGGCGGCCTCCCAGACGGGGGACTGTCGGGAACAATGAATATTCTATGCAGTCCACTAAAATCATTGTCTTACCTCAATGGGATATTACGATGCACATACAGATAGGAAGTCTGATCTCGTTTTGTGCAATCCACTAAAATCAAGCAATCAAGCTACGTTGAGGTTTTTTGTGCAATGCACCAAAAGGTCGCAATAGCAACGAGGTGAAATGGATATCCCTGTTTGCACAAAGAGGTACAAAGGAAAGAATTACTAGCCAATAACGGGTGATGACTCAACGCCCACAAAAAGAAGCATCTACCTTATCTTAATGGGAAAACAAAGCAGGACAATAGCATTTCTAAAAAGTGTCATTGATTCATATTAACAGAGAACAATACATTGGTTAAAACATGTACTCCCTCCGATCTATATTAAGTGTCACAGTTTTGAGCTAAGGTTCAATAATTACTTTTAACAGTGGCATTGCTTAATTTTACCAGCGACATTAGATTAACAAGTGCTAAACAATTGCATGGGAGAGTGGGCGCACCAGCACCATGTGCCTCTAACAACGTATAAAGGGGTGATGCAGAATTTGTTGCAACAAAGAAACAAGAAACATCTTTGGGTTGGTCCTAGTTTTGTTCTCTTAATGGGAAAAGATAGCAATACAATAGCTTGAATTAAACATTTATTCAAAATAGTACCACAGTATAAGTAGCACATGTCAAACCACAATCATGTGGATGAAGGCCGGTACTGACCTCTCATGAGAAAGATCTGGATTTTTTTGGCAAACACAGATAGGAAGTTCGGTCCCTTATGTGTAGTTCCACTAAAATCAAGCAATCAAGCAACGTTGCCTGTGTGACATTTTAGTTGAACTGCACAAAACACTCTTAAAACAAAAGTGTTTTGTGCAATGCACCGAAAGGGCGCAATAGTAACAAGGTGAGATGGATATCTCTGTTTGCACATAGGTACAAAGGAAACAATTACTGGCCAATAATGGTAGATGACACATAAGCCCACAAAATAAGCATCTACCTTGTCTTAATGGGGAACAAAGCAGGACCATAGCATTTCTAAACAGTGTCATTTTTTCCATTAATAGAGACATTATATTAACAATAACATTGGTTAAACATGTAATTTACTTCTAACAGTGCCATTGCTTCATTTTGCTAGGGGCACTAGATTAACAACAACTAAACAATTGTATGGGACAATGGGCACACCAACACCATGTGCCTCCATCAACGTGTAAATGGGTGATACATAGTTTGTTGCAACAAAGAACTAAGCAGCGTATCTGGGTTGGTCCCATTCTTGTTCTCTTTAGCCACCTTTTCCTACATGAGGTCAACAAATCTAGTGTTACTCATAATCTATTGCCTTGTCCCCCACCCTGCAATTTCTTTCCTTTTTCAACCAAGAGATCGGTTCCTTACGTGTGCTGCTTTTCCCCTTTATTTCCCTTTTAGAACAAGAGACTGGTGGGAGAGCCAGTCTCTACCACTCCCCCTTTCTTTCCTGTTTGAACCAAGCCCTAAATTTATGCTACAACTCCCCCCTCTTTCCTGTTTGAACCAAGTCCTAGATTCAACTTCATGATGTAGCTTTACCTCTAAGTAGTTAAAATTCAGGTGGCCTTGGAACAGCCGATCGAGCCTAACTACGTGAGGGGGGGGGGACTGAGAAGTATAAAAAGACCCACACACAGCGACATGGGGAGATGGGGCAGTAGAGTCAAGCCGATTTTGAAGGAAGTTATACCTGAGGGTCGTTGGGATGTGGCTAGGTGGGCGGTGAGAGGACGTATCTACCCACACTACGATAACGAGGAAGAAGGGGTCAGAGGCCCTCCCGCGTTGGTGCTGGGTTAGAGAGAACAACGCGGCCGACACTGGATCCCCTCCCTCACCAACGGCAAAAGTGTCAACGCTGCACCTCCTCCTCTTCCCCGGCGGACGGGGTCTGACTGGATCTGTGAGCAACGGCAATGAGAGAGAGAGAGAGAAATAGAACAACATAGTCTTGTTTAGATTTGGGGAGGGTGAGAGAGTGTGAAGAGAGCAAACCCTAGCAAGCAAACACTGAGGCTCCAGCCTATACATATAGTGGAGTAGTTTTCTTTTTCTCCCATAACAATCGTTTATATTGTGTATGAAAGAAACTCTGTATTTGACATACGAGTGAAGAAAAGTAGATCAATTAACGCTCCACGGCGTCAAGGTTGCAGTTTGTATCGTTCACTTGTGGTACACGACCCTCCATCAAGTGAACAATCACACGGGTCAAATTATCGGAAATGGGGGGCTGCCCCAGCCTTCAATTTAATTTCTTTTTGGTATACACAGTTTGCCCTCTCCCGGTGATTATGGGCTCTTGTATTCGGCCTAAGTCACTTGGCCACGGTGTCTCATACTACCTCCGGTTGTGTTTACTCTACATTGAAGTTTTGATCAAAGGTTGACCACAAACTAAACTAGCAAACTGCTAATACATGTCCACAAAAATTATAAGTACATTACTGGATTCATATTTTTATGTAGTTATATATTATTTTGACCAAAGTTTGACAACATATTTAACTAGTAGCAAAAAATCAGAACCAACTCATAAATAAATGTTTATATAGCTCAATGATTGAAAGATCAAAGCCGAAGACAAAGCTTTGAGAAGGGTTAGAAAACAATAAAAAGAACTTATGTTCTTGTTACTAGCATCGATGCTTCTCCAAGGCAACATTTAGTTAATAGAGAAAGACAAATTTACAACAAGCTGAAAGACGGTTGCACCTCCAACGCAACCAAGGTGCACTAATGAATGACATCCACATCTTCGTGGATACCCATCAAAGCCAATGATAGATGGCAGCGTGTTTCTCCAACATCGAGCAGCTTCACCGGCCGATGCAACTATGAGACTCAACCATGAGCATTGGTAGAGTCATTTTGATGATGCATCAATGATTTGGCATCAAGTTTGGGTGAGGCATCACTAAGATAATTCATATCTTCAGTGTGGTCTATTTCTTCTTGGCCATCAAGCTCGAGAAAGGTAGAACCACGTGGCAGAGGACAATAATGCTCAAATTGAGGAAGACATGCCCTAGTATATAGATATGCATCCATGTTTGCAAAAATATGTAAAAGGGATATTTAAGTAGTGCCGTTACTTTGTTTTGGTAGTGGCACAAAATTAACACTGGCATCTCATATTTTATCAATGATATTACATTCACAGTATGAGAAAGTGCAATTAAGTAACAAGTGGCATCACATCATTTCGACACTCGCACTAGATTAACGGTTGCAATAGATTGCCTAAATTTAGTAGTGGCTTTAGATTAACATGCAAAACAATAGTAGTATTACTTTGTCATGACAGTAGCAAAACAATAACGCATGATCACTCTGTGCACGGTTAACACATCGATCGTTGTCACAAAAGGTTGTATGGAAAAGGGAAATGCCTCGTCATATCAATGAAATGTGTAGTCAACTTTGTGCAGTTTCACTAAAATCAAGCAACGTCACCGATATGAGATTTAAGTGGATATGCAAAAACACTCTTACAAAGAGAAGTCTTTTGCGTAATACACATAAAGGTCACAAGAGCGACGAGGTAAAATGATTATGTCAATTTGCACAAAGCGGCAGGGAGGATTTTAAAAACCGTTAATGGTAAATATGAATTAATGAAATATACATCCCCGAATAGAAGCATCTTAAAAAAATCGTCTAAATGGGGTAGCCTTTCATGGGGTAAATAAGAAATAATGAAATGTACACCCGCAACAAGGTGAACCATTTATGCCTCATTCAACTAGGACAACTTTTCGTATTCTTGGGGTAACCTTTCCTCTAATTAATAGTAGTAAAAAATTAGGAGGTGTTGGACCAGCCGACGAAGCCTAGTTACATGGGGAGTTGGAGAGTAGAAGAAGATTCACATGCAGTGACGTGGGTAGCTGGGCTAGTAGAATGAAGCCAGTTCCAAAAAAGTTAATACCTCAGGTCGGCGAGATGTGGCGAGGTGGGCGGCGGGACCTGCCCACACAACGGCTGCGAGCAAGGGCGCGGAAGCCCTTCCCCGTTGGCGTCGACTCGGAGAGTACAGTGTGTGTCGGCTTCCTCCCTCGACGACGTCGACCTAGTCAACGCTGCACCGCCTCCCCTTCCCAAGCGGACGGGGTCCAACCGGATCTATGACCACAGATGAGGAGAGAGATAGAGTGGACACTGCCGTCTTGTTTAGATCTAGAGAGAGTGAGAGAGTGAGATGGGAGCAACCCAAGCAAGCAAGCCCTAAAGATCAAGCCAACATATATAATGGAGTAAGAAAATCTCTCCATAGCAATGGTTTCAAATAGAATACGCACATTCCTGCAAAAAAAAAAACACGTAGAGCAATCTTTTTTAATGTGCCAGAAAAAAAACTCGATCAATAACACGCCACCGCTTCAAGATCACACTTTGTATCACTCACGTGTGGTCCCTGACCCTCTCTTAAGTGAACAAAGGGCCAAATTATCACGCAAGCTGTCTCTTCGTGTACAAAGCGTTTCATCGTGTACACGCGGGTATGTCTGGTAGAACGAGTGCGTGTGTGCACCTCTTCTCTACGTGTACATACTCCATTTATTTCTCTTCATTGGTTTAGAGGAAATTTGCAGGAATTTCAGAAAAAATCCTTTGGAGCCCTTCTGTTTGTTGGAATGGAATCTTACCCATGTATAAGATAGAACCAATCCTTCACATTTCATATGATAAAACCATTAGCCTAGGCAATGTTCAATACTATCAATCAAGGTTACATCCTTTCGGAATTGAGATACATGTCGTCTCATTTTCTATGGTTTCTGATTCCTACAATATTCCTATCCTATAAACCAAATGAGACCCTAGAGTACGTGCACACGTGTATGAGAGAGAACGGGACATCGACCTATAGAGAGATGGTGTATACGACAAGTCGCGAGAGAGTCGTGACTATGTGTATGTGCACATGCCACAAACCCCCTCCATAGAGTAATCGCTTCGCAGATCACGATCGTCGGTGTCTCCTAGTCTGTATGAACAACTTCCCGACCACTGCTTTATGAGCTCCTGAGTTCCAAAAGGCATCCTCCGCCAAGACGGAGGCACAGAGGCGACACCATGCTCTGCTCACGGCACATTGTCAGTGGATGCGATAAGAAGAAAGCTTCGACCTTGAGTGTGTTTGTAATTTTTTTTCTCTTGAGTGTGAGTGTGTTTATAAGGTTTTGTGATTCTTAATGTATTGCCTTATGTCTTTTCGGGGAAAACACTCTTCTTAAAACGCTTGCAAAATTGCATGTTGTGTGTTGAACGCAACGAATCGTTTAAAACTTTATAATCCTTGCCTTGGTCCCCGCAAAAATGAAGAGCAATCCCGTATGCATGCATTTCCCAATAGATCATTCAAGATAACCGCTTCGTAGTACTGCCATTGTTTTTCCTTTGACCGTCTTCGTGACCTCGTGGTCGTATAAAACCATTGCCGGAGGTTCACTCCACCTCAATTATTCACCCTCCGCCTCTTCCCTTCCCAGTTCCCACCCATCCATCACGGAGGCAACGCCGCCTTAACTTTCCCTCTTCCAAAGTTCAAAAAGAGAAAGGGAAAAAAAATCTCCCCCCTCCCCAGCCGCCTCGCGCCTCCGCCTCCGCCTCCGCCTCGTGGTTGCGGAGATGGCTGCCGCGAAGGGCGACGGGCCGGCGATCGGCATCGACCTCGGGACGACCTACTCCTGCGTGGCCGTGTGGCGGCCGTCGCACAACCGCGTCGAGGTCATCCCCAACGACCAGGGCAACCTCACCACGCCGTCCTGCGTCGCCTTCACCGACACCATGAGGCTCATCGGCGACGCGGCCATGAACCAGGCCGCCATGAACCCCGTCAACACCGTATTCGGTAAAAACTAGATCTGATCTCGACCTGCTGGTTTATTATGCTTGATTTCTCTGCAGAAGTTCTGTTCGTCACTCGTCAAGTTTGCTAGGTCCATGGATCTGTGTTAAGATCCCCGCCACCGATGTTTTCCCCTCTTGTTTTGCTGCTGTTGCTGTTCTTTGTGGTAATGTGCTTCTTTTGGGCGCGCGATTAATTGTTTGCTTACCCTAAAATACCCTAGATAGAAAGTACTACTGCGCTGCAAAACCCTCCAACTTTTCGCTGGATTCTTCACGCGAACCTGTTTCGTACATCGGGAAAAATCCACGTGCAAATATTTGTTCTACTTACATTGGACATATCCGGAATAAACTAGATTTTGTTTATGGCCAAGGGACGTCTAGAAAGGCTTATCTCCGTACAAACATTATTTGGAGTTATCTGACACTAGAAATTAGCTCAACTAGTCATCAACTGGGCTAGCAATTTTGGAAAACATGAAGTTCTAACACAAAATCTGAAGACGTAAAATAATGTGAAAACATAGAGGTAACTAAACAAACAAAAGTACCAGCATCCTTTGTGCAACAAAAACGAATAGAAACACACTTTTGAAAAGTTACAATTGAAAATGTTATGTTCTCCTAAGTCTCTAATTAGACGGTTCCCAATCACGTTATATAGTTGTATGATTTCCCAATTGTGTTACAGCTTGGTGATTTTAAATTTGTAGGATTTGTCAGATCTGTTTCTATGTCACAATCTAGATGCCAATCTTTGTTGGATATGTTCATGGATTATTCTTCCAAAAATAGGGTTAGTTCTTGTGCATAACTGAAACCCATATGCTTATGAGCTTATTTGCTCTATCTATCTATTGTAGCAGACATGACTTCTCTTTTTGTTGTCTTTCATGCAAAAACTTAGTTTGATGCATATGGTTTTATTGTAGAACGCACATGTAATATCAGATCTAAAGAGGCATGGTAGTATATGCATATAGTATGAGATCCAACATCATCTAAGCCATGCATATAGGCAACAGATATTATGAAATTGTTTTTTTTTTAAACGGAGGGCACACCCCTGGCCTCTGCATCGTTGGGATGTGCACGACCACAGATGATGGATTTACTTGAAAGACATTTTCCTCCAGTTAACTTGATAACTGGCCTTTTTACCGTAGAGATAAGGTGGTAGCTTGGAGATGCTCACTTTGTAGTTTGTTTAGTCCATATTAATTCTATATATCATCTGTTCTGTCTCAAAATATACATATCTCGTGTTGGATATGGTACAAACATCAAAATGAGTCATATACATTAATACATATATATACCCACTTATGCTCGTGCGTGCCAGCTTGGCTGTCATGCCTTCTCAATGCATGTGGGTTAAAATGATACTCAGCCATAGAAATTACATGATCCAGATATGTTTCTTTTCGTGATTAATATTGGATTTATATGAAGCCTCTCATTAGTAAATTATACTATATGAGGTACATAATGATAATTTCAATCTTCTAAACTGAATATATGCAGGAGTGCTGCTTGCAGCTTCTTCACAAGTAAACATTCAGTGGCATTTTAGTTGGAGCATCCTACAAAAACTAAATGTACATATATCCAGGAAAGCCCATGGGTGTTTGACAGTAAAATATTGTTAGTTTATTAGCACAATATCCCTGAACTTTGTTTGAAAATGTGTCATGTTGAAAAGTTAATGTAAACTTCACAACTACAAGTTCATTGTACAACAGATATATTATACCTTGTGATACCATGTTTGTGGGCCTCATTGTGTGTGCATGTATTGTATCTTAGTGTTGTATCTAAAACAACTCATTTAATGTCTTGTGTGACCGAAAAGTTATGAGATGCCTTGGATTTGGTGCTAAGGTCTATATCTAGATTAAGATACGGCTCTCTCTTCTCTTATTAAACAGGGTTCCACATCAGATTTTTACCTATGAAACGTGCTAAGATACAAGCATTGGGAGTGCCCTTATGTAGATATAGATCTTAGCACCAAATCCAAGCCATCTCATAACTTTTCTGTCACAAAAGACATTAAATGAGACTTGTTTTAGATACAACACTAAGAAATAGTGCATTGGAACTTTTATATCTAAACATCTATTTAATGCTACTAAATATAGCTAAAGATATAGTAGTGCACTTGGATTGCCCTAATTGGCTTAAACTGGTAGTGCTTTGAAATTACTTTTTAAATATGCCTTTTGTGATGCAATTGGTTTCTAAATATGCAATTCTGTGAAATTAGTCCTGAAATCTTTAATTTTGTGATATACCATTAGTTTTACAAAATAAAATGTTGAAACTAACTATTCCAATTTTCTTCAGATGCCAAGCGACTAATTGGCCGCCGATTCAGCGATGCATGTGTGCAAGGAGATATCAAGCTATTCCCATTCAAGGTCATTTCAGGCCCTGGTGACCGGCCATTGATTGTGGTGAAGTACAAGGGTGAGGTGAAGCAGTTTGCAGCCGAGGAGATCTCCTCTATGATGCTCGTCAAGATGTGGGAGATTGCCGAGGCCTACCTTGGCACAGCGGTGAAAAATGCTGTCATCACCGTTCCAGTCTACTTCACTGACTCCCAACGCCAGGCCACCATGGATGCTGGCGCCATTGCTGGCATTAATGTCATGCGCATCATCAACGAGCCCTCTGCTGCAGCCATTGCCTACGGTCTTGACAAGGGATCCCGCAAAGGTGATGGGAAGACAGTGCTCATCTTTGATCTTGGTGGCGGTACCTTGGATGTGTCAATTATAACTATTCACATGGGCATGTTTACGGTCAAGGCCACATCTGGTGACACCCACCTCGGCGGACAGGATCTCAACAGCCGGATGGTGGAACACTTTGTGCAGGATTTCCTTAAGAGACACAAAAGTGACATCAGAAACAACCCAAAGGCGCTCATGCGGCTGAGGGCGGCCTGTGAGAGGGCCAAGAGAATGCTGTCTTCCATGGTGCAGGCAAAATTTGAGATCGACTCGCTCCACGACAGCATTGACTTCTATGGCACCATCACCCGCGCCCGTTTTGAGGAGCTCAACATGGACCTCTTCCGTAAATGCACTGAACATGTTGAGAAGTGCCTTGGTGACGCCAAGATGGACAAATCCCAAATCCACGATGTCGTGCTCGTGGGTGGCTCCAGCCGGATCCCCAAGGTGCAGCAGCTGCTCCAGGATTTCTTCAACGGGAAGATGCTCTGCAAGAGCATCAACCCAGATGAGGCTGTCGCCTACGGTGCTGCTGTCCAGGCCGCTGCCCTCAGTGGCGAATGTGACCAGAAGGTGAAGGACTTGCTCCTTCTCGATGTCACGCCCCTCTCGCTCGGGATACAGATAGTAGGTGGTTTCATGAGCGTGCTGATCCCCAGGACCACCACCATCCCCTCGAAGAAGCAGCGGATATACACGACCGAGAATGACAACCAGACGAGCGTGCTCATTCAGGTGTACGAGGGTGAAGGGGCGATGACCAAGGACAACAACCTCCTCGGCAAGTTCACCCTCCACGGCATCCCCCCAGCGCCAAGGCTTGTGCCCAAGATAAATGTGACATTTGAGATTGAAGCCAACTGCATCCTGAAGGTGTCAGCAGAGGACATGACAACTGGAAGCAAGAACAGCATCACCATCACTACTGACAAGGGTGGGCTGAGCAAGGAGGAGATTGATCGCATGGTGCGAGATGCTGAGAAGTACAAGTCGGATGACATGAAGGAAATGAAGAAAATCATAAAGAAGGAAGATGGGGAGGGTTGGGTGAGCAAGGAGGAGTTCGAGCGCATGGTGCAGAAGAAGCGCATGATGCAGTCTGAGGACAAGAAGGAAGTTAAGAAGATAAAGAAGGAAGGCGGAGGCCGGTAAGGTGCTCAATGCGCTCTTCTGTGAGCCTATGATCGCGCTGCTTTTGCTGCAGTTGGTGTTTATTATCAGTACCCTCTGCAACCTCTGGAATGGCCATTGCGCATGCCCATTCTTCTAGTCTAGTATACGTAGTTAATATGCTTCATGTGGTTTGGGAACAACTGAGTGAACTTATATATGGGTTGAATGTCTACCACCTGCTTCATGAATAGGCACTTTTGGTGCTGTTGATCTGCGGCATATGGCCAGTTCAGTTGGTTTGCGAGATTTCCGTCTTGGTTTACTACCCGGCTGTGATTTGTGGCATTTGCAATTTCCCCTGTTGCATCAGCCCAGTTTTACTTCTGGTTACTTGATGAGTTGTGCTTGTTTTGGAAATTTCTGTCTCTGGTGAGCTTACTACACTCAAACAGATAAAAAATGCATCAAGGGTTTTCGTGCGTTTTTTTTTTGTTGTAACTCCATATGTGCAAACTGCATACAAAACAGTGGCTGAACCTTCTTGTAAATATTCTGTACTGATTTTTTTTCTGTCTCTGTCTTCACCATTATCTAATGTATACAGCATAATACAGACAACTTTTACATTTCAGCAACGAGTAGGTTGTTGCGTGGATAGATGTGGGTCCAACAGGTGTCTGTTTGGTGCCGCTGCGACGTAGTCTGAGTCTGCTGCCGCCAAGTCTACCGCAGCAGCGATCCATGCTGCAAAAGACCGCTGCGGCGGGATGATTGCTCGACTGCGTTCTACGATTATGTGGTTAAGGACCCCGGCTGCTGCTATACAGGGAGCGAACGGGAACAGCACCACTCGTCGGCCTTGGCAGGAACACGCCGGCTAAACCGGCTTCTGTTCTGCTGTGGCAGACTTCCCTTCCAGCCGCGTGCCGGGGCAGAGGCTGAGCGATCGTCTCAGACCCCCGGTGCATGCTTGGACGCCAACGGTGGACATGCAGGTATGTCGTTTGTAATTATGTCGAAATCTGCTATATCTCGAACATGGCTAGAGTAAGCATCTCTGCATAATTTTGGTTGAGAATTTTTAGATGAATTTTTAAATAAAGAAATTCACATGGAATAAACATATAGTACATCCTTAAAACACCAAATTAGAGCATCTCCAACAGCTCACAAAAATAAAAGCTCCCCCATAATCATATATTGGAGCTCCCCAATTGCACTTTTTTGATTATTGGGGATGAGCGCTCCAGCAGATCCTCAATAATTCCACCGTCAATAAACAACCTGACATTCAGGACCCACTTGTCAATCGATCGACGATGGTGCGGCAGTGGCGGTTCGGCGATGGTTTGGCAGCGGCGATGGTTGTTCGTCGATGGTCCGACAACGCTCTGGTGGCACTGCAGTAGCGGTCTGGCGGTGCTCTGGTGATGGCGGGGTGCTTCGGCGGCGTTCCGGTGGTTGTGCGGATGCGACGATAGTGCTCCGACGGCGTTCTTGTGTTCCGGTGATGGTGCGGCTGCACTGTAACACTCCAAAATTTTTAAATTTGGATTTTATCAAATTCTTATTTGAATCAAAGGAG
>CBMN010751515.1:187-11006 GCA_000582825.1 Hordeum pubiflorum
ATTATCAAAACCACCAAGGGTGCATATTGTGCTTTGAGGAACCTTTAAAATTTATGAACTTTTTTGTATTTTGATGAAAAGTTTTCAAATTCAAAATTTTAATTTTATAATTCATGTTATTCTCTCAAATTTTCATTATTTTTTATTTTTGAAAAGTCAATGGGTCAAACAACCACTGATCAAGGGTTAACTAGTGAACTAATGATCGAGCCAGGAAAGAATCTAGCAAGAGAACGTGCCTATTGCCAGAGCGATCGAGCAAGCGTTCATTCTTAATGGCCAGCCCAGCTGACCACGCGCTTGAGCGCTAGCGGGCCAACTTGTACGTTAGTCGCCGTATAGGAAGTCTCGCCTCGGAGTGCTGAGTTTACAAATCTTGGAACTGACTTGCAAGGCCTACGGCAACAAAGCTGTGTGGGTGTGGGCAAGGCAGCGGCCGAGTGCGTGTGGGCAACAACGAACAGACAAACGAACTAGCGCAGATGTGGGAGGTTGGATGCGGGCGGAACATTCTGTTTTCTCGTATCACAAAGACGTGATAAAGCGATAGATTATTACTAGAGGGCGTCGAAAACAAAGGGAAAGTTGTGGGCTTGTGGGAGAGTGCGGCCTGGTCTGCTTAAAGGTTGGAAAACTATCCCTAATGCACCATTCGTGGTGCCAAGGCTATATCTGGCCTATTGTGAGATGAGCTACCATCTCGCCTCTAGCACATCAGCTAATGAGGCGGTCGAATGTAATTTCCTGAAGTGGTTTTGAGAAGTTTCAAACATCCGCTTGTTTTTCTTCTTCTCTGGTTTCTGTGTATTTTTTGTATTCGGTTTCATCGGGTTCCTTTTCTTTCTTACTTCTTTTTAATTTTTAATTTTTAATTTTTTCGAATACATGTCCACTTTTTTTACACTTTATACATTTCTATTCACATGAAAACCACAATTGTTACAGTTAAAAGAAATTAAATACATGTTTTAATTTCTTTTGAATACATATTAAATATTTTTAAATACATGTTCAACATTTTTGGATACACATTTAACTTTTTTTAATATATGTGAAAGATAGACCTTGAACATTGTTTGAGTATACGTTGAGCAATTTTTGGATACATGTTAAAGATTTGTGATAAATGCCATAAATGTTCTTTAAAAACACATAGAACATTTATTAAATTTATATTAATTATTTAAATGTCACGAACTTTTTATTTTAGTGATGCAATATTTTTCTTCAATTATAAGAACATTTTTTACGTTATGTAATTTTATTAAATATCACAAACATTTTCTGAAAAAAAAATCATAAACATTTATCTTCAAATGCCATAGACATTTTTTGAATGATACGAAATATTTTTTAATCAACGTAAATTTTTTAAAATTATGGCAAATATATTTTTGAAACACGTGATCATTCTTTGAATGCTACGATTTTTTTCTTAAGTTGTGCTTGCTAACAAATTTTTTTGCACTGCAATTACATTTTTTAATGCATGATGAACATTTGAATAAATTTAAGTAAATTCTTTTTTTAATTTACAAATGAAAACTATTTTGAAATATAAAGGAAATCAAGACAAAAAATACAAACGAACGAATGTCAGAAAAACCGAACACACGAAGAAGCAAACACACTAAAACAAACAAAGACAAAAACTAGGCCGGCCCACTTCAATGACCCATGATGAAAGGTCCTTGTGTATAGATACAAGCGATACATCTTCCCAAAGAAAAAAGATACAAGTGTGACAAAGTGAAATCTTAATTGAGGGGTAACTAATTAGTGATTGGCTAGATGTCAGGTGACTGGAAATCCAATATGGCTTAGTCGGTTTGTCGTGAGCCGTTGGATGCAAGATGGATGGTCAAATGGGCTCCTTCAACCTCCAACCAATTTTTCTGTTAATCTTTTGTCTGGGACAGCTGATCTATCACCGGCCTAACCGCTTGCTGCCGCCGCCCTGCCCTCCCCCCAACCACCGTACTGCCACGTTCCCCCTTCCCAGTCAACCCTCTAACTTTGGCCATGATCCTTTTTTCCGGTGAACCTGCACGCCCAACACCCCTAAATAGACCATGACCCCAAGATAGATCATGGTGCAGCATGCCACCCTAATATAGATAATGGGGTAGCTTCTCCGGCGAGTGGTGGCTGATTCTTCCTTCCCTCCAACGGCTGCCTTCTTCCTACGAAAATCGACTGACGCAAATTAAAACTATTTACAAAGATTATCCCATCTCTCTGACATGACAAGTAACGCATCGCATGTGTCTTACTTATCGCAATTAGAGAGTTTTGGCGAATTTTGTCACCCCACGTGTGAGGATGGAAGGTTGGTTGTTTATTTATTTTCATTTTATTTTGCAAGATGCATTATTTCAAAACGGTATATAGCTTTTGAAATGTGCTTCCAAATCACAAATCGTTTTTATCGTTGTATTCACCAAGTCAAGATCTTCAAACCTAATTTCATGTAAATAAGTTTCGACAGACTTTTTAGGGACAAAAATTATGCACTTAAAGTGAACAAACATGTGATTTCACATTATACTAACCCCTGCTTTCAAGTGAATCTAACTTGTGCTCACGGAGGCTAAAACGAGGAAGCCAGCGGAAACACATATGTGCTCCAGGGGGAGCACAACCATACGCTTTTAGAAATAATCTTGATTGATTTGTTACCAATCGTCAAAGTCTTGCACGTGGTATAGTTGTCTACGTGTTAAGAGTAATAGTTGAGTCAGCACGTACATGCATAAGTACTACTAGCGTCGGTTTGCTAGCTTGGTTAAATTGAATTTGGATTAGGAAAGTAACTTGTGTGCGTACGAGTACTAGTACGAGTAGTTTTCATTGCTAGGGTCACGTAGGAGTCGACTCTGTTCGCCTGTAGTTCAGGTCGATGCATATAAATATACCTACAGGGGTATTGTAACAATGTGGGGAAAAAAAGAAAAGAAGAAATAAAGAGGAGGAAAGAGGGGCGCGACACATGCCCTTGGCTATTAGTTTTTTCATGTACGTATTCATCGTGTGATTTAATGTGATCGATCCCGAAGACAAGTCCAACAATTGGTATCAGAGCAAGGTTTTACAGCCGCGCTTGTCCTAGGGTGGCGACCTACTAGTGCCTCGGGGCGGGTGATATAGTCACTGGGTGGTACAACGACGAGGAAGAGCGGGCCATGAAGTCCCGGGGTGGTGCAGCGACGAGGAGAATAAGGCTAATCGTCGTTCAATGGAGAGAGGAAGACGCCGGGTTGTTGTTCGCAAGGTGGCGGAAGGAGATCGTTGATGAGGGAGTGGTGCCAAGGTGCGGCGCTAGAGATCATCAAGATGGTCATTCGGGGGGAGTCGGATGAGTCAAGGGGTCACACGAGTTTGCACAATCAATCGACGTTGTGTCTGTGAGTCGTCGTTGTATCCAAATGCTCGTCTCTGTGTGGATTCGTTGGAGGTAGAGCGGTGTACACGGTGTTTCGTGAGTTATGTCCATGTCCTCGTGGAGCGTCCTGGTTGCGGCCAGTGTGGATTCGGTGTGATGCCGAAGGCGGACGATGGTAGGTGAAGCCATCATAAAGCAAGGAGGTGTGCGAGAAGTGGAGAGTGGATCTATTGCAAGCAATTACTATGAGTATGGTGCGGACCGAGTGCAAGGCAGCGGCCAAGCAATAGCGGTGGCACAACATGGCAGAGCGAGAGTGGTGTGTTGCATGTTTCCAGTTTCCAGGCGGGTCATACTCAATGTACGGATATGACGATAGAGTCGATGTGTCGACAAGTCGCGAATCAACAACGAGTCTAAGAAAAGGTGAAATACGAGGAGATGACAAGATTAAGGAAAAAATGTTACAAATAATCTTGATTGATTAGTTGCCAAGCGTCAAAGTCTTACACCTGGTATAGTTGTCTACGTGTTAAGAGTAATAGTTGAGTCAGTACGTACATGCATAAGTGCTACTAGCGTGAGTTTGCTGGCTTGGTTAAATTAGATTAGGATTAGGAAAGTAACTTGTGTGCGTACGAGTACGAGTAGGTTTCGTTGCTAGGGCCGTGTAGGAGTCGGCTCTGTTCGTCGATAGTCCAGGTCGATGCATATAAATATAGCTGTAAGGGTATTGTAACAACGTGGGGGAAAAGAAAAGAAATAAAGAGGGGTAAAGAGGGGCGCAACATGTGTCCTGGGCTATCAATTTTTTTATGTGCGTGTTTATCGCGTGATTTAATGTGATCCATCCTGAAGACGAAGTCCAACAAAGCACACCTTCGTTCAGCATAGCACACCTCGTGCTTCCTCGCCCCTGTTACCGGGGGATTAGGCACCGTGTTAGTGAACACGGGGACTGAGATACGGAGTACGTACCTACCTAGCAAGTAAGGGGAAATTCGTGGTAGCTAGCTGGTCTTCACTTCCGTATGCATTCCTTTGATGGAACGAATGCAATTTGATCCGATCGATGTTGACGAGAGCTTTCGTTTTTCACTTCCGTATGAATCAAACGATGTCGATAGTGGTACACCATACACTGCATTCATGTGGTGCGCAGTGCAGACTGTTATGGACCAGACGCGTGTGTATGCTTAAGCTAAAAGCCTTAAGCAGGACACATGCAGATTCAGAGGACACTGACCAGTTACCTTAATAAAGGCCTGCACCCTCAAAGGAAAGCCTGCGTTCACTTTTTGGGACAGAAACGACTGGTGCTTTATAAAGCAGGCCATCCTTCACAGGTAATGACTCTAAAAAAGCCTAGGTACTTGCAAAAAAAATGGTGTCATTTAGCCAGCAGCGGTACTATATTTGCGCCCACGTATGGATGAAACACACGTAGCATCTCTAAACTTGGCACCTCAGGACAACGGAGAGTCGGCGTACCAGCTAGAGCTAATATATAGCTCAAGGACACACACCTTTCGTCGAGAAATATATGGCTTTTGATGGACCGGTTGGTAAGTACACACACCTATATTTGTTGCTTCACTATTGGGTTTATTCATTTCAGCTCGATTTCCATAGTGCAGAGGCCAATGAAATAGGGCAACTTTCTACAGAATATGCGAAGCTGTTGAAGAAAGGAGGACCAGTCACCTAGGGTTAATATGGACATCTGGGAACGAGCTAGTATCAGTGTGAAGACTGAAGAGACGTTGTACCTTTGCGGTTGGTGCACAACTATCTGAAGGTTGAACGTCGTCACCGTCGTGTCACTAGAAGATTAGCAGTGTTTGCTCAAACCGTGGCACTTCGACTACACATTTTGCAAAGGTGGCGGTGGATGATTTGATCGCCTTTGCGCCTGAATAAGATCAACGTGCTGGGACATATCGGAGGTTTTCTCCAAGTTTCTTGCACCAGATGTTTATAAAAAGACGTTTCCTGATACTACCCCGGTTAGCAACGAGTCTTGTACAACCAAACCACCACAGCAAGATAAACATTCCAGGCTTCCAGCGAAGCCTAAAACCTAGCTGCCAAAGCCTAGGTAAGTAAACAGAACAGCACCATCATATCTCCCATTTTTAAGAAACGGCGGTAACACCAGGCAATAGCACCGAAAGAGAAGCCAGCTAAAGCAAGAACAAGCTATTCAAAAGAGATTTCCTGATGTGTTACATCTGATTTATGTTCTCTAGCTTTTCTATTTTTCAACGTTACCTATCCCTTGTCCTTGTTGCAGGTCACATGTTTGTCCTCTCAAAAGACTTTGGTGCGGTTGCACATTCTTGTACTAAAGTTGCTTGAATATATAACTTCAGTGATCTACAAGTATGTAAATGTCTGCTCATGTTTTTTTTTCACTAGCTTCTATTTTGTACATGCTCTGTTTGTTTAATTTGTGCGGCATGGGTAACAAATTAAATTGGTTTTTTTAGTTAGCAAATGAAATTGCTAAGTATGGTTAAAAGATATTATGCTTTCGCAAAAGGTTGGCTCCCTCTTTAAGAGAAAAGATAGAAGATTGTGGATTAAGTGATAATAAGGGCATCCAGATATTTTCACTCTAAGGTACCCTATTTTTGGGCACGACGAGGCAAAACACCACCTCCAACAGCTGCCCAACCGTAAAAAAAAATGCAATTTTTTTGGGACAGTCCTAAAATACATCACGAAGTGATGCAAGTATACAACACTTTGGCTGTTGCGGCAAAACAAAACAACACTCAGCCAAGACCCAGCATCCGTCCTTCACACATGTCGTCGCACACCCACGCCG
Source organism: Hordeum pubiflorum (assembly GCA_000582825.1). Lineage (NCBI taxonomy): Eukaryota > Viridiplantae > Streptophyta > Magnoliopsida > Poales > Poaceae > Hordeum > Hordeum pubiflorum. The sequence goes on from CBMN010751515.1 coordinate 6,400, forward strand.
TCCATCGGCTGTAGATCTGTGGATGTTGATACTTTTCAAACGTATTTATATAATTTTATGGTTTCATGCTATTATATTATAACTTTTATATAGTTTATATGCCATTTTTATATCATCTTTATGGACTAACCTATTAATTTAGTGCCCAGTGCACCAGTTCCTGTTTTCTGTATTTTCTTGGTTTCGTAGAAAAACCATACCAAACGAACTCCAAACACGATAACTTCATGAGGATTTTTTCAGAAATATATGTGACACTAGAAGCTTCGGGAGAAGGCCAGAAGACCCCGAAGGAGCCACAAGCGGGCGCCCCCCTTGAGCTTGTGGTCTCCCTTGGCTCCGTATGACCTAAATCCAGCTCTATATATTCTCTAATATTCATAAACTCTTGAAACAAGACCCGAAACAATTGTATCGCCACCACAAGCCTCTGTTCTTTAGCGATCCAATCTGGAGCCCTGTTCTGGCGATCTGCCTGAGGGGGCAATCATCGGGGAGGCAATCTTCATCAACCTTGTTGCCTCCATGATGATGTGTGAGTAGTTCTTACATGACCTACGGGTCCATAGCAGTAGCTAGATGGCGCTCTCTCTCTCTATCTCCATCTCTATCTCTCTTTTGATCTTCAATACAACGATCATCTTTGAGATCTATTCGATGTAATCTTCTTTGTAGTGCCTTTGATTGGATACGGTGAATTGTGAGTTTATGATCAGAATTATTCACTGAGGTATATGAGATCTTGTCTAAAATATTTTATATGTAATTTCGGCTACGTATGCTTTCGATCTATTGATTCTTCTTTAGCCAATTAGATGATTAGATCATCAAAGGGAGTGGTGCATAGTAGTGGATTCAATCTTGCGGTGACTCTATCCAGTGACAAAAGGGATAACGGCATGTATTGTGTTGCTGCCACTAAGGGGAAAATGACAGGGTTTGATCATATTGATTGAACTCTTCCTGTCTACACTATGTCATCATACTTATTGTGTTAGTCTATTTTATGAACTTAATATTTTGAGATGCATGATGGATAACGGTCTTGGGGTGGAGTAATAGTAGTAGACGTCAGTAAGTTTAACAGTCTACTTGTCACGTACGTAATGCATCTATTAGATTATTCTATGGATGATCACCATAATTATTCGCTATTCCGTCGATTTCCCAAGAGTAATTTTTATACCCACCGTTGCTATGCTTTCGAGAGAGATGCCACTACTGAACCTATGGCCTCCGGGTCTATCTTCTCATTAATAAAAGCTTCCTACAAGTGCAATCCTATTTACCGTTTATTTTGTTTCGTTATTTATTATCTTGCAAACTATTATCCTATCATTATCAGTATTAATATTGCAACTAGCGGGAAACAAGGGGATTGACAACCCTCTTGCCTTTTGTTGGGTACAAGCATATTTTATAGTTGTGTGCATGTGCTGCTAACGTTGTTAGTACGGTGCCTCCTACTAGTTCGATTAAACCTTGCTTCTTACCTGAGGGAAATACTTTCTGCTGTTGTGATACATCAGTCTTCCTCTTCGGGAAAATCCAACAACTCTTGGGGGAGTAGCAGAAGAACTTCTAACGCCATTGCCGGGGAGCCATCATCTATCAAATGAGGTGCCTTTGCACAATTACTTTTATTTTTCTTCCTTTTATTTTATTGTCTAGTTGCTTTTATTTGTATTCTTTGAAAATTTCCAAAAACACCAAAAATATCTAGTTTTACTATTTGCTTGCGCCGTCGCTATGTCTCCTCATGAAAACACCAAGTTGTGTGAGTTTTCTAGTACTAATAATAATAATTTCATTAGTACTCATATTGCTCGTCCCGCCACTAGTGTGGAGTATTATGATATTAATGCTCCTCTGCTAAATCTTGTTATGAAAGAACAATTTTCTGGAAACTATAATGAAGATGATGCATCCCATCTTAATACCTTCNNTGAATTATGTGATATGCAAAAGATTCATATGGATAATGATATTGTGAAACTGAAACTTTTCCCCTTGTCTCTTAGAGATATAGTTAAAGCTTGGTTATCTTCTTTGCCCAAAATAGTACTCCCTCTGTTCCTTTATATAAGGTGTATTTGTTTTTTGAAAACTCAAACAAGTGAATGTTTGACCAAGTTTTTAGAAAAATATATCAGTATCCACAATACAAAATTTATATCATTTGATCCATCATGAAAAGTAGTTTCATATTTTATCAATTAGATATTGCAAATGTTGTTATTTTATTATATAATCTTGGTCAAACATTCAAATGGTTGACTTGCACGGAAATTAATACACCTTATATTCAGGAGCGGAGGGAGTATTGATTCTTGGTCTAAGTGCAAAGATGTTTTTATTGTCAAGTACTTTCCTCCCGCTAAAATTATATCATTGAGGAATCAAATTATGAACATTAAACAACTTGATCAAGAAAATGTTGCCCATGCTTGCGAATGAACAAAATTAATGAATAATTTTTTCCTACGCCTGGATTGAGTTTATGGATGATAGTGCAAAATTTCTATGTTGGACTAAACTTTATTTCAAGGAACCTTCTAGATTCAGCTACATGTGGTACATGCATGGGGATAATACTTGGAGAATACACAAAGCCTCTTGATAATATGACCACTAATTATTCCCAATGGCACAACGAGCACACTCCAAGTGGTAAGAAGGTAAATTCAGTCGAGGAAGTATCCTCCTTGAGTGAGAAAATTGATGCTACTATGACTATGCTTACTACTAAGAGTTCTTCTATTGATCCAAATGATGTCCCTTTGTCTACTTTGATTGAGAAAAATAATAATAATGTTGATGTGAATTTTATTTCAAGGAACAATTTTAATAACAATGCTTATAGAGGGAATTCATTAATATTCCTAGATTGTATTTCGGTAATCCCTCTAATAATTATGGTAATTCCTATGTTAATTCTAATAATATTTATTATTATTATTATTATAATATTAAAATAATAAAAATAATAGGATACCCTGTGATCTTAAAAAAAATATTAAAGAGTTTATTAGTTCCCAAAAAGTTTCCAATACCACGATAGAGGAAAAGTTGAGTAAGTTTGATGACATGTCTAGAAACATGGATAAACCTGTGCATGAGGTGGATATTCTTAAAATTTAAAACTTTCCACCTAGTAAGGATGAAATGCCTGAATCTTGGAAATCTATCCGAATATCCATTCATTACAATAGGAAAATGATTGATATGCTTAGAGCTAGAAGAGACCAAGCGCAAAAAGATGTCGAATTTTGTTTTCTTTCTAGTAATGATGAAGACATTAAAAGTATTGGTATATCAACTATTCAATCATTGTTTAAAATCATTTAAATTGATAATACTGCAACTAGAGATGAGTCAGCTTTAGAAAAAAGGTGTCCCAGTTGTTCGTAGGGTGATGATCATGTAGCTAAAAACGATAAAAGTGGGTTTGAAGAGGTCAAAATTTAGATAGTGATGCACCCACTACTTTGGATTATAAGGATTTTAATTATGATAATTGTTCCCTTATAGAATGTATTTCCTTACTTCAATCCTTGATTAACCTAATGCCTATGAACAAAACAAAGCTTTTACTAAATATATCGTAGAAGCTCTTATTAAGACCAATGCTTTGTGCGATTTAGGATCTAGTGTTTCAACTATGCCAAAAGCATTGTATGACGTTCTCAGTTTGTCCTATATGAATGAATGTTCTTTAAATTTGCATCTAGCCGATTCCACAATTAAAAAGCCTCGGAGTAAAGTGAATGATGTGCCTATTACTTATAACAAAAATTATGTGTTCGTAGACTTTATTATTTGTGATATTGAATCGAATCCATATTGTCCAATTATACTTGGGAGACCCTTCTTGAGAACTATAGGTGCAATTATTGACATTGAGGAAGGTAAGATGAGTTTCCAATTCCCTCTAAAGAAAGGGACGGAACATTTGCCTAGAAAGAGAACTAAACCTCCGTATGAATATATCATGAGAGATACTTATGGTATTACATTAAAAGATGACAAAACTTGATAGATTGCATTATGCCTAGTTATAGGGCATTAAATAATTGCGCTTGTTGGGAGGCAACCCAATATTTATCCTTGGGGTATTTTTATTGTGAGTCAACATGATTATTACCTCTATAGTAATTGTGTTTGTATCTTTTATTTTTCTTTTGTTCCAAGTAAATTCTTTGGGACATTAAAAAATGTTTGTTTACAAAGTTCTGCAGAAACATAAACTTTGTATCCAGTGATTGAATTGTTACCCTATGTCGGAGTGTGATCAATTGCTGAAATAATTAAACATAACTAAATTATAAATTTTCTACAGTATCCTATTTTTTAAGAATTTTAGGATTTACAGAAGTATGACCAAAAACTCAATCTTCACTTATTGTTCTATTTTAGAGAGATTCAGTTTCGGTTTCTATGTTTGCTTAAAAAAATTGTCACTTATAATGGGGATATAAGTTATGAAACTGGTAGGATACAGAGAAAACTGATTGGAAATCATTATGAATATTTTTTATACAATACATAAGTTAAGGTTTATTTTACTATACTAATGCGTCCCACAAAAGTTTTGTTGAGTTTTGTGT
>CBMN010751516.1:0-12916 GCA_000582825.1 Hordeum pubiflorum
CGAGCGGATGGGGACGAATATAAGTGGGGTAGGGATGGGCCAGCATGGGCCGGCTCCGACGTGACGGGCATGCCCGGGCGCGACCGGGCCCCCCCCATATCCGCCCCATATTTGGGCTGGATATGGGGGTGCCGGTTAGCCCGGACGTTTGAGGGCCGTTTGAGGGATCCGTCTTGGTCAAAAAAAAGTGACCGGACAGTGACCGAGCGGCTCGCCCGGACGTTTGAGACGGATTTGAGAGGTCCGGTTGTAGATGCTAAAGTACATGTTTCTGGTCATCTAACTTGTCCTCACGTTCATATACAGTGCTTTCTATGTTATCCGTCTGTATACCGTGCACGAGTCGCCTGCCAACGTGGCGGGGCCCATCGTTAGTGGCTGAGGCCGCATTTTTTTTTTCTAAAGCACCCTTGCATTTTTTTTATTTATGCCCAGAAAATCTTCGAATAAAATAAAAAATGATGGGGCCGGTGGGTGGAGGCTCCGAACCCATGACCTGCTGCGTTTCATCCAGAAAAGATGGGCCACACGATTAACTGAAGTTTGACGTATATCAAGCACAATTTATTTTTATATACGATGAAACCTGCGAATGAAAATAGAAATCAAAATGAAAAAAATAGGAAGCCACGGTTCGAACCTACGACCTCATAAGCTTGCTGTGTGTTCGAAAGCCAACCACTCAGCCACAATGACTATTAAAGAAAATAAACACCATTTATCTTATGTATTTTCTTTTTTTTTCATGTAATAAAACAACTCATATTCTAGATAAACTTTTCGAAAACTAGATTTTTGATTGAACTCAAATAATTTTAAATGTATCTAGATAAAAACAAATATTCAGACAAATCGACTATTTTTTGTTAGAATTCGAATATTTTTTCTCGAAAAAAAATATAGTGCATAATTAATGTACGTAAATTATTTTGGGCAAATATAAGAAACATTTGTTTGATTGGAATAATTTTAAATCCAAAAATATTGATAAATGAAAATATAGGTCAGAATGAAGGTAGGTTATTATTTTTGGACAAATCAATGAAGTTTTTGACTGATTCAAGTAATTTAAAATATGATAATGTAGATACAAGAAAATGTAGTTCAAAATTAAAGTACGTAATGTTTTTGGACAAATCAACTAATTTTTCTTTGCATTTGAATTAGATAAAAGAAAATATAGTTCATAATGTATGTACGTAAATTTATTTCGGAGAAATCAATGGTGATTTTATTTTAAGCCAAATAATTTTAAGTTTGAAAATCTATATAAAAGGAAATATAGGTCAAAATGAATGTACGTAAATTTTTGAGACAGATCAACTACTTTTTAACTCAAATAATTTAAATTAAAAATATAGATAAAAGAAAATACAGTGCATAATTAATGTACGAATTTGTTTCAGACAAATCAAAGGAAATTCTGTTTGAATCCAAAAAATAAATTAATTTGAAAATATGGAGAAAAGAAAATATAGTTGAGAATGTGAACTTTTATCGTAGAGGATAATATATAACCTAGTAGTCCATATTAAACACTAATTAAGATCAGGCGTGGTGGTCAGGACGCCGGCTCAAACCCTAATTCTTGCATTTTTTTAGCACAATTTAGGGCTTGTTCTGAAGGCCTCCAACTTCACAAAACTTCACAAATCCAGCTTCTTTTCCGAGCTTCTCGCTCCACGAGCGATTTCCTTCCGTTCGGAAGTTAAATCAGCTTCTGGATCACCATCTTGGGCTAGCATCGGTTGTTAGGCTGTCTATCACCATATTGGGCCGGCTGGAACAAGCAAAGGATGGCTGCCGAGGGGAGACGTGCCTAGCGATAGTTGGCTCTCGAGGGATGAATCGTTTTTTTTCGGGTGGCTGGATGAAACGTTATGTTTGGCGGTGGATGTTTGGTGGTAATATGGGAGAACTCCAGATTCTTTTTTCTGTGAAGCTGGGCTGACCTCGCTCCAGATTTTTGCACTAGGATCGATCAAAACTTCCTGAAGCTAGCTTCTTGCACCTATTTCGTTCGGCTCAGCTTCGCATGAGGAGTTTATGAAGCTTGGAGTGGGAGGACTTCAGAACGGGCCCTTATTTACACCTCATATTGACGGGTGGGACCCAACAGCGACTATGTTTACAACCGTGGGTTTTGTAAGAAGTTAAAAAAAATCAAGGGTGTAGGCTATAGCGGGGCTATAGACGGCTATTTAAAACTATGCTCGTCACTCGAGGCTTCCTCGGAGGTCGGTAGACTATCTCTGGTCTCCTCTGATGAATTTGCTTTGGATCGGGGTTCCGCGGCTTTGGCTTTTTCCGCCGGAGTCGCTTGAAGCTCCTTGTCATCATTATCGGGGATGGATATCACCCACTCATCATGGCTCTCGTCATCTAAGAGCGAGATGAGGTCGGCCATGCTGACGCTGCAGTCGAAGACGTAGCCATCGATGAAGCAGTCCTCATGAGAGTGGTTGATGAAGCAATTGTCACAGACCATGGCTACTAGGTGTGATGGTGGGGCGGGTAGGTGAATTGCCATGACCTCTGTGCAGGGTCCTACCCTTGTCGTTAGGGCCCTGGCCTCGAGCATCGGAACTGCTAGAGTGTATAGCCCTCCGAGTCGGAGGTCGGTGTCGAGGGCGTCGTATAGCCCGACGTGTCGGACCAGTCGGCGGTCTCCTGACCAAGCTGGTTCCGCAGGTGCTCGAGCAAGCATGCTGATACGTAGCTCCAGCATTCTGGAGCCCGAATAGCTCCCCTGGGTCGGAAGTGGGTTGCAAAGATGTTGGTGTCTATGAAGATGTTCATGGTGCGATCTGCTGGATCAGCAGGATGCACATACGAAGGTCGTCGTGGCTATTGACAATGAAGACCACGGCGCCGACGTAGATCGTGTGGACAAGCCAGTGGGTTGATGTTGACCCGGCCCGCACCTTCAGCGGTGAAGGTGAGGGAGCCAAAGGTTAGGCTCTCTCCCGACGGGAGTCTGCCGAAAGCTAAGGAAGATTCGATCTAAGATCGATCTCCAGCCGACACAGCGAGTGCCTGGCGCGCCAACTAACGGTGCATATTTCCGTCAGTACCCTCGGTAGGGTACCTTGCATAGCTGGAAGTCACAGATCAGAGGTCACACAAGGGATTTACTCACGTTCAGTCCTCCATGGTGGAGTAACACGCTATGTCCTACTTTTTGTTGTTATTCATGGTGAGTATACATCGTTCTTGGGATTACAAAGGGATGTTGACATTCTACCGAGAGTTGTTCTACCCGAGAGTATAGATGGCATGAGAGCCCCCTAGCCTCCCCTTATATACACGATAGAGGCTAGGGTTTTACAAAGGGAGGTGCGATCTAGGTTGTCGCCGCCATCAACTTGGGGACCAAGGTGATCCAGGGATGTTTATCCCTTCTTCCAGGCCCCTTCCTGTCGTTAGGTGAGTAGTGGGCCTCGTGGGCCCTTTGGCAGGTCTATTGTCGGGCTCCTTGTTGATGAGCCACCCCCGGTGCATTATATTGTTAGGCGTCCCAACTCATAATTGAAGAGTCTAAGCGCCTTGCGACGGAGAAGGAAGCCTCCAAGGCAAAGGCGGCACGACCCGCGAAGGAGCAAGCATGCACCACCCATTGTCTTGCTGGTATCATCGGCTCTTCTTTGTCGTTGTCCGGCACGATGGGCGACGACGGCAACCCTCCTCCGGCCGCCGCCTACACAAAGGATTACCGCCTCTCAGTGCCCGCATGGGAAAGGGACCGGCGTAAAAATGGTGATGTCCGGCGCCCCCTCTCTGCTTATCTAGTTATTATTGGTATACGTGTCATGTCTAGTGATGAATTGATCTTTTGGGCCCGTTTGTGCAAATCTTGCCGAAGGTATTGTCTGTGCTATGTTCTATGTTGCCGCGAACGCATTTGAGGTACAGGGGGTCATATTTGCGCTGTAGATGTTGTAAGGGTATAGTACCCAATACCCATCATTGCCTCACAACACTACATGTCACATCCCTATGCATGCGAAAATGACCCGTGCACTAGCTACCTTGGGGTACTGGTTCACAAGTACTCCGAGAATGTTGTGGTCGATGAGACAGAAGTTTCCTCCCCAGCTAAGGGTGGTCCTGGCCGTGGTAGCTCATCCCGTGCACAGGGGCGTGGTAGTTCTGCCCGTGGTCGTGGCCGGGGGAAGACCGGGGGCTCCGGCAAGGAATTGTTCCCGGTCTCTAAGTCAAAGAAAGGTATGTCGGGACAGAAACGCAAAACTGCTAAAGACACACCTGGTCAGCTCACCGAAGGAACTACTTGCGCTGAAGTCAATCAACTTGCTATTGTTCTCTCTGGCAATTCTGTTGGACCTGCTCCTTCACTTGAAATGATTGGAGATGTTGAGTCAGTTAAGAAATAGAGGACTTCTCCTACCCGATCGGCGGATCCGGCGGCGGCTGTAGAGCAGCGCCGCCAGACGCAATGAGTCTGTTATGCTGGAACTGTCGAGGCTTGGGGTTGGACTCGACGGTTGGCAAGCTTCGTTGGTTAGTGAAGCTTCACCGCCCCACCCTCCTCTTTCTCTCTGAGACGAAGATGAGGGATTCCCGTGTCAGAAACTTTATGTGGTCGCTAGGATTTACCGGGTGTTTGGCTGTCAATTCCGACGGCCTGAGTGGTGGTTTGGCTCTGTTTTGGACAGTGTCTGTTGATGTTTCTCTCAAGGGGGGCAATGCCCGATGTATTGATGTTCATGTTACCTCGGAGGCGGGATCAACTTGGCGTTCTACCTTTGTGTACGGCGAACCCAGGAGAGAGGACAGGCCACAATTCTGGGAGTTGCTGAAACGTTTGAAAGCTCAATGGCAGGGTCCTTGGATTCTATGTGGGGATTTCAATGAGGTTCTATCCCAAGACGAGCATTGTCGTCCCCGTGACAGATCTAAAGCTCAGATTTCAGCCTTCCGTGATTGTCTCATGGACAGTGAGTTGATGGATTTGGGTTTCTCTGGGCCTAAGTTTACGTGGTGTAATCGCCAAGACCCTGAGTGCCATGTGAAAGTCCGGCTTGATAGAGCAGTGGCCAATTCAGATTTTGTAAGGTTGCATGATGTTTGTGCTGTTGAACATGTGATCACCACCTCCTCTGATCATTATGCTATCTTGATCGTGCTTGCCCGGCAGCCCACCCAGAGGGCACAACAACCGGTGCAGCAAGGTTTTAAGTTCGAGGCTATGTGGTTGCGGGCAGCTGACTATAGAGAGCAGTTGGAACGTGCTTGGACTGAGGGGCGGAGTGGTGATTCTTCTCTGCAGGCGACATGGGACAATCTTCACCGTGTCGCTGGGGCCCTTAAGTCCTGGAGTCGTGACACTTTTGGTTCTATCCGGCGTCAGATCAATAGACTGGAGCGACGACTTAAGTCGATCCGGTCTGTGCCAGTCACAGACTCATCTTTGGCCGAGGAAAGATCTATTGAGACTCAATTATGTGAGTTATTTGAAAGAGAAGAAATCCTGGCTCGTCAACGTTCGAGGGTGGACTGGTTGCGTGAGGGGGATCGCAACACCGAGTTCTTCCATGCTCGAGCTGCTGCCCGCAAGAGGACCAACAGAATCCAGCGCCTGGTCCGTGATGATGGGTCCTTTTGTGATACTCAACGGGAGATTAAAGTTTTGGTGCAAAAATTCTACGAGAAACTTTTCACATCCGAACCTTGTGATGCCGCTGATGCAGTCCTGGATGCTATCCCTCAAAAGATTTCTCCTGAGATGAATGAGGATTTGAGTAAGCCCTATACTAATGAGGAAATCAAGGCTGCTCTGTTCCAGATGGGTCCTACTAAAGCTCCTGGACCTGATGGCTTTCCAGCCCTCTTCTACCAGAATCATTGGGACTTCTTGGGAGAGGAGATTTGTCAAGTTGTGAGATGCTTTTTGGATGGAAGTTCAATTCCGGAGGGTTTTTGTGACTCAGCGATCGTCCTTATTCCTAAAGTGACACGACCCAAGCACCTGAAGAATTTCCATCCAATTAGTCTATGTAATGTTCTTTACAAGATTGCCTCGAAGGTTTTGGCCAATCGTTTGAAGTTATTGCTGCCTGCTGTCATCTCTGAGTTTCAAAGTGCCTTCGTGCCTGGAAGATTGATCATTGACAACTCTCTTATTGCCTTTGAATCTCTACACACCATCAGACATCAGCGAGCTAAACAACCCTTCTTTGCCTTGAAGATTGACATGACGAAAGCCTATGACCGTGTTGAGTGGAGTTTTCTTCATGGTTGTCTCTCCAGACTTGGTTTTAACCCTGCATGGATCAACTCAGTGATGAGGTGTGTGACCAATGTCAGGTATGCTGTAAGGGTTAATGGTGAGCTTACTGCACCGGTTGTTCCATCGAGAGGAATTCGTCAGGGTGATCCTATCAGCCCCTATTTGTTTCTGCTCTGCACCGAAGGACTGTCAAGTCTGTTACTCCAAAAGGAGAGTTGTGGCGAGCTACATGGCATTAGGAACGGTCGCTCCGGTCCTCCTATCTCACATCTCCTGTTTGCCGATGACAGTATCTTCTTTGCAAGATCTGATGCTCGTAGCGTGGCTGCTTTGAAGACTACTCTGGACCTATATTGCTCTGGTTCTGGTCAGTTGATTAATAAGGACAAGTCCTCTTTACTCTTTGGGCATGGTTGTTCGGAGACTGTTAAGCAAAGAGTGAAGGCGAGTCTTGGGATATCCAACGAAGCCTTCAATGACACATACCTTGGTATGCCTACCGAGGTTGGTAAATCCCCTACTAGTATCTTCAAGTTCTTGCCAGATAGGGCTTGGCGATGTGTTCATGGATGGTCTGATCGACCGGTCTCGAGAGCAGGAAAAGAAACACTACTGAAATCTATCATTCAGGCGATCCCTACTTTCATCATGAGCTGCTTTGAACTTCCTAAGGCTATCTGCAGAATGGTCAGACAAATTATTGCCGATGAGTGGTGGGGCAGAGAGGATGGGAAAAAGAAGATACACTGGAGATCATGGGACTGGCTCTCAACGCCCAAGTCTTTTGGCGGGATGGGTTTTCGGGATATGCACATCTTCAATTTGGCAATGCTGGCCAAACAAGGGTGGCCACTACTTACTGTTCCGGACTCCTTGTGTGCTCGTGTCTTAAAAGGCCGGTATTTCCCTCACATGGATTTCTGGAATGCACCGGCTCCGCGGTCGGCTTCTTCCACTTGGCGCAGCATTCTTGCTGGCCGTGACCTGCTCAAGAAGGGAGTGCAATGGGGAATTGGGGACGGCTGCCAGGTTCACATTATTTCTGACCACTGGATCCCATCATCTCCGCCTTGTGTTCTTCAGCCGCTCTCTCATATTCCTGCTAATGCTAAAGTTAAGTGCCTTATGGACGAGGAAAGCGGGTCCTGGAATGAAGCAACGGTGCGTGCCTTCTTTCGGAACGACGTTGCATGTGAGATTCTTCGGATCCCTATCTACAAGCATGGTGAGGATTTTGTTCGATGGCCATTCACAAGATTCGGGGAATACACGGTGCGATCAGCCTACAATTTGGCTCGGTCTGCACACTTCCTCGAGTCTCATAGTAAGAAAGGAAAGGGTTTGAGTTCCAATTTTTCTTCCCAGGAAAAGGATTGGAGACTGTTATGGTCTATCAAAGCACCGGGCAAGATGAAAGTCGACTTATGGCGCTTTGCGCAGGATTGTTTACCATCTGGGGAACAACTTAAACGCCGCCAGGTACCCAACTCTGAACACTGCTGCTTTTGTGCTCGGTCTGAATCTGTTGAGCATGCTCTGCTGTTTTGCCCACATGCCAGGGACGTGTGGGATATCGTCAAAGAGGAATATAATTTCAGCCTGCACCGTGGCACTTTTCTGTCTCCAAGGCAATGGATTTTTGACTTCTTGGCAAGGTCGTCTGATCAGGTGCGTACTGTCCTGGTTGTGACCCTCTGGCATATTTGGGAGGCTCGAAACTTTACAAGAAACAATCCGGAGGCTCCCCATCCACGACGTACTGCTGAGAAGATCAAGGCTTATGTCGCCCTTATCTTGCAGCATCTTTTCCTTCCAGTATCTGAACATAGGCGTGAAACCAATGCGTCCAGCTCCAACTGGTCTCCGCCGCCGTCAGGTACCATCATGTTCTACTCAGACGCTGCAACTTTCTCGAGCCTGGATAAGTCCGGCATTGGGGTCGTCGGCAGGGATGACGGAGGTCAATTCGTGGTGGCCTGTAGCGAGCCTATTGAGGGTAGCTTGGAACCTGAAATGGCTGAGGCCATGGCTCTTCGACGTGCTGTTCTTTTGGCGCATGATGAACAAGTTTCAGATGTCATCTTCGCCTCTGACTGTCTCTCACTTGTGCAAAGGATCAACTCGCCTTTGAGTGACCGTTCTTCAATTGGAGTGGTGGTGGCTGATATCAAGTCTATGTCTGAAGGTTTCTCTTCAGTGTCCTTCAAACATGTTCGTCGGCATTTGAATGTTCCTGCTCATGTGCTAGCTAAATCATGTATGAACTCTTCTAGTCTTTGTGTTTTTCATTCTGTTTCGGATTGTATCCGGCGAACTCTGTGTAATGTTGTTCATTAATCTATAAAGCCGACGTTCTCTCTAAAAAACAAACTGGCTAACCACCCTCTGAGCTCTCCATGCCTCTTCTTCCTCCTCCAGACTTTTCCACGCGAGGCCGAGGCGTACGTACGGGTGTGCACTGCACATCACGCGTCTGCCGTGGCGATCCATTAAATCCGAGCTTCTCATGCTGTGTACGTAACGGGTGTGGCCACGCTTCGCATGCCGTGGCGCTCGACCATCGACGTCGGCAAGGCGCGGCGGTGTCTGCGGGTACAGCAACCGACGACAACGGGGTGGCTAGGCGGGTACAGCTGATCTTTCTTTTCTTTTTTCAATTTTTTTTTTGCGGAAGGGGTACAGCTGATCGTCGAGGACGCAGTGCACAACGCTTCCCTGCCTAGAGCGCGACCGTGGTACGTGGCCATGTTCACCGTTAACTACACTCCATATAAAACTGAGATGCCCTACGTAGAAAAATATAAGGCTTTTAGATCACCATAATCTAAACGCCTTTAGGGTATCTCCAACGTCGACATTTAAACCATCCACAAGCGACTGCACGGTCTAGACGTGTTGTACCATCCAACACCGGCGTGTATCGATTCGATCGATGGTCCGGACACATTTTCTTCCGTAAACCGGGAACAAACTAGGGGAGGCTTCGCGGGCGTCCGGACAGAATCACATCACTCATTCTTTCATCATTTTCTCCACCCTTTCGATAGCATCCGACAAGCAGGAAGAGCAGTTCTCCGGCATAAAAGCCGGATGGGTGGCCCGCCGAGCCCGTCGGCCACCTAGCCGGATACGAGCCAGACAACTTGCGAACCCACCTCCCTTGTCTAGCCCGACGGAGCAAGTTACCGCTCCATGCCAGCGTGTCGTTCAACAATTCACCGCTTCAAGCCAGCTCGCGAAGGAATGGCGAGTTGCTCCAGGTAGCCACACGGGGGAGCACGACGAAACGGACATCATGGCTGCCATAGACGAGGCCAGACGCCGTGTCATCCGCTGTCAACGTTGGCGGAACGGCTCCTGGTCGGTGGAGAAAGACGTCGGCTACGCGGAGATTAACGAGTCGGTGGCCAGTGCGTCCCTCTCCGTCACCAACATCAAGGAAAAGTAGAACATGGGAGGTTGCCGCCGCTTGGGTCCTAGGAAGGTCAGCGTAGGCACGTCGCCAGTGTACAACCAGTGCCTCGTCCTCTCTTGCGGGCCACCGTCGTCCCTCGCCCCCAAAACCAACCATGTTCCGCGCTTCATGGAAGCGGATGCAACCCTTCCCCTCCGGCTGAAGCACCCCCTTTGCCACTCCGACGAGCGGCGCAGCCGGGCATAGGAAACATAAGGGCGATGAATATACCTCTGGGGCTCCCGAGAGTCTGATGAGCGGGCTGCCAGACATGAAGACGACAAAGGGTCCGCCGCGGCCGGCCGTAGACTAGTGTAGTGTATCCGTATTGTGGGAATGGCCCTCCGCCCAGCCGGACATGCACATAGTCTTATCCTTTTAGTTAAAATATGTTCAAAATGTAAATATTTTTGTCTGGATGACGGCTCCAGCACCAGTGCCTGCAGACTGGTACCTTCCTGTCCGCGGACGGATGCCGGAGCAAATTTACGAGTTAGGGTCAGCGATGCCCTTATATTTCTTTACGGAAGGAGTATAATGCAACCTCCTCTCTCTCGAGTCTTCTCTTGCTCAGCAAATATCTTTCGTAAAACGACATAGGAAAGCCATGTTTGTTGCGCGTTGAGCGTCGGCGACTGTTGCGTGCATAGTCGGTGGGTGCGTGGGAATCTTCTCGATGTCTGGTGGCCGCGGCCGTGGATCCGATACCCGTTCAGATCCGTCATAGCGTGGCTCTTGGCCGGCCAGCAACGCTTGAAGGGGATGGTGATGGGTGGCTGGAGGTCACCTGTAGGCATTTGGTTGCAAACGTCCTCATGGCGCGGTTCCACGCAAATATCTGACCAGCTGCGCTTTCAGGATGAGCAACCGCCGGTGAGAATCATGCTGACTTCGGTCATGGCAAACCATGGCAACATCCTTGACGTCGTGTCTTGTCGAGGCATTGTCGTGTAGTCTATGTCGCCTTGCTCGGGCTGCTTCGATGAAAACCCTAGATCTGGGTCTTCTGGACCGGACGACGACGATGCCTTAGTGATGTTCTCCATTTTAGGGTCATTGTTTTGGAGCAGTTGTTGGCTGTAAGGGCCAATTGGTGGAGCGGTGTTGCATTTACCGCAATGGCGCGGCGGGGACTTGGCAATGAATTTCTGGGGACGGATGCCTGCATGATGGTGGCTCTGTCTGGCGCGTGATGACGTCGGTGACAGTAAGGTCGGGCAAGGTGATGACGGTGATTCATCCTAAAATTAGGACGACGGAAAATGGTGTCGGCAGATTCTAGAACGTGTGCATGTTGTGCGTGTTATGGGTCTACTCGAACTGTTGGTGTGTGTTGGCACGAGGTTAAAGCACATCATTAGGTTTATAGGTGTGATGACAGATGTCTTCTAGAAAGTTGAGAAAAAATCAGCACCATCATGCATCATCTCTGGTTGATGCTTAGTTAACCACCCTTTGTGCCTTCCATGCCTCTTCTCCTTCCTCTAGACTTTTCCACGGGAGACTTACGTACGGGTGCGCAACGTCACGCTTGTGTACATCACGCCATTAGAGCCTGAGCGCGACGGCCGGGGTAGGCATGCAGCTGGCGTACGTGACGAGTGTGGATGTGGCCACGGTTCTCACGTGGTGACGAGCGGCGTCCGCAAGGTGCCGTGCCTACGGGTACAACGGTCGACGAGGACAGGTGAGGTAGCAGAACTGATCGACGACGATGGCCAACGGCGCGCTGGCTGAGCGCGCGAGCACTCACCACTCTCTGTTTTCGCTGCAGTGGAATTCTTTATTTTTTAGCAGACCCCTCAAACGCCTGTACACATTGACCGGTCAAGACTTCAATTTTTTTTCTCACGACCGGACTCCTCAATTAGTAATATCTTAAATCCATATAAAGTCATACAACTACGATGATACATTACACATATCGTCCGGCCATTACGTACAACATGCTATTCGATTACTAAAAATTGACATTTTTAGCTATAGTGAAAAAGAGCATCCACGACTGCCCTTGTCCTTTCTATTGTCGTCCTTTTCGCGAAAGTATCGGTCGAAGATGCAGCACGGATTGAACCGGATCTACTTCTCATCGGAGCTGTTCGACCCGTCGCTGTCCTCCTTCTTTTCCTTGGGTGGTAGGCCGGGTTTTTAAGGCCCGTTTGAAACGTACGTTTAAATTGCATTTCATGACGGGTCAGCGACCAACCATTCACCAGGATATTTGAGACCGGTTTGAGGCGTTAGCTGTAGATGATATAGGCCCTGGCTGTTGCTTGTTGCACACCAGCACACGGCATGATCCTGGCTGGCGAGTGGTCAGAGGCGTTAGTTCCACGTTAGCAGAGCAAGAATGTCAAAGCTTACACATAGACCTTCATGGGTGCATGAGCATCACACCACGTGATGCAAAATAAGGCATTTGATGTAAAAATCCTTTTATGTATCACGTCGGCCGAAAAACTAACCCTTCTAACAGTTGATGTGAACATATATTTTTTGGTTTTATTTTAGGGCTGCCCAAAAAACAATTCTAGGTGATCCAAGTTTGCACCACACAGCTGACTGACTGAACGCAAAAAAGGCCGCAGACCAGCACGCGTGCGCTCGTGAAACTTCCAGAAGCTCCCCTCCCGCGTGCATGAACGGACCGCCTTCCCGCTGCCGCCCCTCTCCATCACCGATTCCGTCACTGCGCCTCCTTGCCGCGGATCCAGTTCCCCCTCCACTCACATCTCTCCGCGTTGCCGTATCTATCGGCACCGAATTTTCCCGTCAACACCGTGATACGTTCATTTTGCATCATGATTTTTTATTGATATTTATTCTATTGTTGTTCATTATTTCTTATTATCATACAATTCTTATGCATTTTCTCTCTGAATATGCAAGGTACATCATAAAGAGGGAAAACCCTGGAAGCTAGAATTCTGGATCGGAAAACCAAAAAAAAAAGGCAAAAAATCACCAGACTCCAAATGAACTAAGACTTCACGGAGATTTTTTATGGAATATTTAAGAATTATTGGGCCAAAAATATACCAGAGGGGGCCGACCTGCTGGCCACAAGCCAACAGGGCGCGGCCACCCCCTAGGCACGCTCTGATGGCTTGTGGGGCCCTAGCAGGCCTCCTGACCCCCCCCCTCTTTTCCTATATGGTGTGTTTTACCCTANNNNAAAATCATAAGCAATCTTTCGGGACGAAGCGTCGCCGTCT